>CABFOW010002860.1:63589-89142 GCA_902141385.1 Timema californicum | reverse complement strand
CTGCTACCTTGTTATTTTAGTTTAGTTTTTTTTATTGTGCGCCAGCCTTAGTCTTCTAGGAAGAGTAAGGGCGACGCCACAGCAGGTAATATATTATATTATTGTAGTGCTATTTTATTTTAAATACCGTTCATCTAATAGTAGATTAACTATACATATATTAGAAGCAAATAAACTTTGAATTAGACTATAGAATGATTAGGATCATCAACGTATAGTAAAAATTAAGGTTTATTTATATATTTTCTATTTTGTTACTTATTTTAATTTATTATTTTTAATTTTGGGGATAGGATCACCATAAAAAGAATAAATGATTTTTTTCGTAGTCTACTTTTAAAAAGAATCCGAAATGTGATTTGCTTAGTAAGCAAGCTTTCGATTTTGTTCTTAACAACAAATATTTTGTATCTAAAACGCATGTGAATGAAACATTTAAACCATTAAAGTCATTTTTACGTATCAATNAAAAAAAAAAAAAAGAGCTCTATGAGATCAATTGTTTTAAATAGAAATAGCACGTAAAACCGTCAAGTCAATAAGGTAGATTCTCAATTAGCTGGTAGAAAATAAAAAATAAAAGAATAACAAGGGCCGCAAAGCGAGTATTTACTCGAGTGTCTAGAAGAAGCAATACTAGCTCCGTAGCTCGAGTAACTGTTGTCATCTAATGCGAGTATCTCCGATCACTGACATCTCAATCACTGATAATTTTGAGATCGAGTCACTGGGAGTAGCGGTGAACATATGGTATCGGTGAAAAAATCAATCAGTGATTTATCGCCCATCTCTAATTCAAGCGTATTTCAGTCTCGGGACACACAGCCATGAAACTCTCGTGTGGAATATTAATAAGTGCTCGAGAAAAAAGATTAGGGCCCCACAGCTATCATATTATATCACTACAGGTACTCTGTCACCATTCGAAAAGGTAGGCTCATAGTTAATTAATTGTTTCTTTGTGTTTGACTGTTTAAAGCTTATGTGTACATAATCTCGCCTGTTAACAATACAAATATAATTTTTGCTCTTTGTGACGGATATATTTCTTTGAAAAAAGTGAACTCTCGCTATGGTACAGTACAGTCTATTAAGAGGACAAATAGCTCTGTACATAAAGTTATTAATAACTACAAAGGGTTTTTTAATTGTGTTAAATTCTCTTAAAAGCGCGCGTGCATAACCATTTTAGTTGGTATTTAATTAGAAAACCATATTAGTAAACTCGCCCCTATGTTTCCCGACTTAAGGTTCAGTTTCACTCGCCATATTGATGAGGCTCATAATTGCTTAGTTTTTATTCTATTACCCTGTCACGAACCTGTTGTGTGGACTGATTTTGTTTGAATGTTTCTCAATTAATTAGTTCAAGTTTATTTTTGTTTATTGTACTAATATTGGTCAACATGAGGTTCATAACTTTCACTCGGCAATGCGATCTTATAAAGAACCGCCTTGTTAAAATTAGGGAGTTTATAATGCAGGCAGATTCCATTGTGAACAAAGGGGAAGCATTGTCAGAGTATCACAATCGAAAACTATCTTTGTTCGAAAATGAAGTCGAGTTCAAACGTAATGAGTTTGAAGTGCTGTTATCTAAGATTGTTTCGGAAGAAATTGAACATTACAATGATGATATTTTAATTCAGAATCAAGACGAAATATTTGAATTAAATACGTTTTTAAGTTGTAGGCTAGTATAACAATGCTACTTCCCACTCCTGAACCTCAACTGAACGATTCAAGTTACTCCGCGCCTAGTGGGTCTTTGGTTCAAACTACATATATACTCTTACCGAAAATTGAACTACCGACCTTCTCTGGTGATTCATCACAGTGGATGAGTTATAACAAATCTTTCAATACAACTATTCACCAAAATTCAAGCTTAACACCTGTTGAAAAAATGTCATACCTGATGTCAACTCTAAACTCAGAGGCGCGTAATTTAATTAAGAGTCTCCCCCTTTCCGCGCCCAACTGTCAGATAGCCTACGATTTATTGTGTAGTGGCTATCACAACATAAGAAACTTAACTTCTCCTTACATAAATAAAATCCTTGATTTGTCTCATGCCACTAGTGGATCACTAGAGAGCCTACGGAAAATGCTCAGTAGCTACGATGAAAACAGTCAAGCTCTCCACGCTCTTGAACAAGACACAGCTCTCGAAGGTCCTCTATTGTTCTCACTGTTGTTGCAGAAACTCAACGGCGACACTCGACACAGGTTCAAGACCAGCCGCGGTACAAATGTAAGTTTACCGACGGTAGATAAACTAATTAAGTTTTTACATCTTGAAGCGTCACATCTTGAGTCGGCCAACAATGTGAATACTACCCAGAAGCACCCGCACACTACTCAAACATCACAAGTCTCTTACTCATTGCCAAGGATGCCAGATGGCATCAAACCCACGTCCTATCATAATCAAAGGCCACGCTAATATTCACCTCTCACACTAATTGTGTTTTTTGTAAAGCTGGCACTCATTCAATTTATCGCTGTCCAGATCTTCGAGTCAAAACTCCTCAAGAAAGATTTAATTTTGTAAAAGCTAATGGAATCTGTTATAATTGTCTTGGTCACTCTGCCACACTGAACAATTGTGAATCATCACGTCCATGTAATAAATGTAATAAAAGACATCACACGTCCCTACATTTGGACTCAGAACCAGTCTAAGGTCACTCAAGGTCACACTACTCATCCACCGCACAACTTCCAGAGTAATGCACGTCAACAAACCTCAACAACGTATCAACTACAAATACTCAATTTGTGGGTTTGTCACACGTACATAACACCGTGCTTTTAGCAACAACTCTTGTTAATCTCTCAACAGCTGATGGTGTCTCCCTTGTTGTTCGTGGAATATTGGATTCTGCTTCTCAAACTACTTTCATCATGTGCTCAACCGCTACAGGTCAAACGCACTCGGGCCTCAAGGTCAATCAATGCTATTTCCCAAGCTCTGGTAAATACTAAAGGCCTAAATTATCTTAATATTTCGTCTATGAATGGAAATATAATATCCCAAGAGCATCCCATATTAATATTGGATAAAATAACTTCAGATTTACCTCGTGCAGTCCTTTCACTCTACATAAAAAGCAAGATGGCCTCCTTTGTCCTAGCTGACCCCACATTTGACACCCATGCACTCATAGATATCCTTTTAGGTGTAGACTTGTTTGCACAAATTATGACTGGTGAACAATATATTCTCGGAAAAGACCTGCTCATTGCCTTTGGTACTGTTTTTGGTGTCGTACTTATGGGACCCAACCCCTGCTCTGCACCCAGGTTACCTCCAGTACATTTTAATGGTGTCACCACTCTGCTCTCTACCAATAATATCGACCTTCACTCCTCCTTGCACAACTTCTGGAAACTTGAAGTACCTCCACATAGCGTGGGCTTCTCTAAAAAACAATTATGTGAAGATCATTTTGTCTCAACGCACACTCGAGATTATTCATTCAAGGACTCTCACCCCATTCTCGCTGACTCGCCAAGCAACGCAAGAAATATATTTAATATTTTAAAACGATTTGCTGCTCAGCCTCAATTCAAACAATTGTATGTATACATCATGGAGGATTGTCTTACAGCTGGACGGACTCCAAAACCATGTCGAGTGTAAGATTAGAAGCAGTGAAGCCCGATAAAAGTACCTTGAGAAAAAAGATCTACTTCAAGTTCCTTGGGGCCTGATAAGCGATAAAAACGAAACCAGTGGAACAAGAAGTGAAGCAAGGTAGTTGTACAGTTTCATGCTAAATTACGATATTCCGACTTTTCTAGGATTTTGGAACAAAGTACTCATTTGCATTGACTGTGTTCAAAAGAGGCTGAAGGATCTTAGCAAGAACTTCCATGATGCTGCCCTGGATTTGAAATCCCTTCGAGATAATTTTCATGAAAAAGATAATTGTTGGTCAGTGAGTTACTCAAAGAAGGATTCGATCTTTGTCACGAATGTGATGTTAACGTTGAAAGACGTCAGAGACGCAATAAGCGAATGCTGGTGAGATCTCGTGATAACCCAGGTTAACAGCTAACAAGGAAATGAGAAGAGACATGAAGGGTATCAACTCAACCGTCTTCACAGAGAATTAGATGAAAGGTTTTCTCATTTGTAAGGCATTGATGCTAAGCTTGGCTTTATTATCTTTATAAAAGGACTGTGTTTCGAAGACAATATTATGGACCTAAAGCAGATGTGAGAAAATTTGGGCAAATTCTATAGCTGTGATGTTGATGGATAGCAGCTTTAGGAAGAAATTTAGAATGTAGAATGTTGCTATCAAGCCGGGCCAACATGAAAGACCTGAAGAGCTTCTAGAATGTATTGTTCAGTATGGAGATGAGAGCGTTTTCCCCATATTCGCATTGCTGTTCAGATAATGCTAACAATCGCAGTTTCCATCCCCATAAGTGAGAGATCGTTCAGCAAGCTGGAACTAGTACTTTCGTATTTGAGAGCATCCATGGGGCAAAGAAGAATGTGTGAGTGTAGATTGCTGAGTGAAGAAAGAGAAGAAACATAAAAAACTGACTTTTAGCATATCATAGATGAATTTGCTTCACTGAAAAAAGGAGCTGGCATTAGTAATTTTAGTATAGTACTATAAAGTACTAAATAAAGTATTAAAGAACTTGACTTAATTTTGATCTGATATTGTGGTTTAAAAGATGGGTGCCAGGTATTACTTCAAATCCAAGTATAAATTAAAGAAGACTTTTCAACTTGAAATCCACGTAGCTAGAGTTAAATAGGAGCAACCTCATTGAAGATTTTGTTGTTGTCCATTTATATGATTATATCCGTTAGTGGGATTCAACCGGTTCGCACCGATTCGGGCAAACCTCTTCCTAGAATTTCCAAAGTCCACCGAACCAGTACTTATTTTTTTCGAATCTGCTGCTATTCACGTTGCTATCATGGATTGTATTTCATAGTAGCATGCTACATTAGCAAATATCGAGGAGTAAGTTCAATATCGACATTGGTTTTATCGACTGAGTAATCGATACTCATCATTACGATCGAGCCACTAGGGACATGTAGCCTTAGCATTTTTATTGATTCTCTTAGTTATGGGTGCTAGCACCACAAGTACTCACGTTATTACGTTATGGTTCTTATCGCTAACAGAAGAATGGCACTTTTATATATTCTGTTATCCATGGCCCAACTGCTCAGCTGTTGATGTGATGGGAAATACATAAACATGCTCCTTGAGCTATGAATTTCTGTTTGGTCTTTAAGATTAACTGTATTCTAGTATCACATTCCATTAGATTTTCATTTCGGTCTTGTATTTATTATGAACTCTGCTCTCTACCAATGATATCGACCTTCACTCCTCCTTGCACAGATTTTGGAAACTTGAAGAACTTCCACATAGCGTGGGCCTCTCTAAAGAAGAACAATTATGTGAAGATCATTTTGTCTCTACGCACACTCGACATGTATTACGACTACCATTCAAGGACATGTGAAATGTATGATGATAATCAATTAATGATTTGGAACCATTTTAAGGAAGGTAATAAATAACTTTAATAAACTAGTCATTGTTTTTACTTTTCACTATAAAAGAGAACCGATTACTAATTTTTTTTAAATCCCACCACTTATCATATCAGCATACGACTTGAAACTAACTTAAATCTTAAAAAACAAAAAAAAACCATCCATTCCCCAGCCATTAATTCATCACTGTGAAAGAGTAAACTCCCATTTAAACAATGATACATTTTTTGGTCATGCCAGCAATCGATTCCGGGCTAAAGTTATTGAATATACTACAGTTATTTTTGTAGTCTTAGTAGAAGTCGCATTAGTTTATACTTTTAAAAACACTTCGCAAGTAAGCTTTCAAAATATATATGGCTTGTACTTAAAGTTTTGTGGATTTTAAGAATTAATTTTAAACCAACTTAGTACTATGTTGTAAAGTAAATTTTTTCCAACTTTTCTTTCATGTTTTTTTCCAAATGAATTATCACAACCACTTTTTTTTTAAACCCATTCTAAGGCGATTGTTTGTAAAAAAAAAGTCAGAAAACTTCAAAATAACCACTACAAAGTTCTTTGCGATTCCCTGCGTTTCAAATTAGACTTTTTTTTAATACTTTTCTGAAACATTTTTAAAGGGAAATCTAGTAATTAAAACACGCCATCCCTGGAACTTAGGCAGCCCACGATACATTTGTGGTATTATGTTTGCAGGCTTGCAGGCGAACATGTTACAATAGTTTTCTTTCCATTAGAGGATTTAGAACACAAACTTTTAAACACAAAATTATTTTAAAACATTGTCTTATAAACAATTTAATATGAAATAACATATCAATATTAGTATATATGTTGAGGTTAAATGAATATAATAATTGGTTTTAGCTTAAAGCTAAGAAATTCTGGTCAGACATTTAAAAACAATCTATATGAACTTCATTAAATATTGTTTTCAAACATTTTGGAACAGATTTTACGAAATTTAATGTATTACAAAAATGTAAGGAGAGTCTACTTAAATTAGTAATATAGGGCGTAAGTATAGCCATTGGTGTCTCATTAATAATGAATTGTTTTATTTATATTTTCCCGAAAAAACATCAATAAAATGCATTCATTAATTTTTCTTTGAAATAAATTGAATTAAAGTTTTAATTCTGGTTGTAAGTCTAACACAGTCATTTGAACACAAAGTAGCTATCACTATCTCATATAACATAGCTGTGTTCCAAACACAGTCATCTAAACACAAAGTAGCTATCACTATCTAATATAACATAGTTATGATCCAAACACAGTCATCTGAACACAAAGTAGCTATCAATATTTCATATAACATAGTTGTGTTTCAAACACAGTCATCTGAACACAAAGTAGCTATCACTATCTCATATTACATAGTTGTGTTTAAGACACAGTCATTTGAACACAAAGTAGCTATCAATATCTCATATAACATAGCTGTGTTCCAAACACAGTCATCTGAACACAAAGTAGCTATCAATATCTCATATTCCATAGTTATGATCCCAACACAGTCATTTGAACACAAAGTAGCTATCAATATCTCATATTCCATAGTTATGATCCCAACACAGTCATTTGAACACAAAGTAGCTATCAATATCTCATATAACATAGCTGTGTTCCAAACACAGTCATCTGAACACAAAGTAGCTATCAC
The DNA here is from genome assembly GCA_902141385.1 of Timema californicum. NCBI lineage: Eukaryota > Metazoa > Arthropoda > Insecta > Phasmatodea > Timematidae > Timema > Timema californicum. The sequence continues at coordinate 81,931 of CABFOW010002860.1, read as the reverse complement.
TATCTCATATTACATAGTTGTGTTCCAAACACAGTCATCTGAACACAAAGTAGCTATCACTATCTCATAGAATAAAGGTATTCAAATATGGTCCATGGGTCATATCCAGTCCATCGAGCGATTATACCTGGGCCAATAACCAATACTTTTTAATACATATAAAAATGTATCGTCCATAAGGAAGTCCAGGTGATATGTTGATATGTGATCTAAATTCGTATCTTATATAACTGAATGATGTTCTAATTTTTTTATTTTATGTTGATACAATGGACCATTAAATAAACTTTATTTAAGTTTGCTTGAGATATTTTGGTTTTAAGGCAAATAGGCTTGGAATTTAATGACAACTTTTCTCTTTATTTTAAAAGTCTCTCATCTAAGGCCACTATGCTCATAATAGATATTCATTAACGGTTGATAACACCATATATAAAAAATTAAACTTTATGTTTTTACTGGAGAGATGTTTGATTTATTTTGACTAAAAGCTGTTTTGCGATAGAAAAAACTGCAAAAATACTGCCCTTAACTCGTTCCCTACATTCCCACCATAAATTAATCCTTCTACACCATGTCAGGGCCACCTCAAGCATAATTTCGAGCCCAGGCAAACCTTGGTTGGCAAATCTTCACTGCAAGCAACGAGTATTTCACACTCAATCATCCTTAAAAAAAAACACCCTTTGTCTCCAACTGTGCTTAGGTCAGTTCACTGATGGCTGTCTTCTAAAATTCTAGGAATAACATTTACATTTTAATTTAGATGCATGAACCTCGACTAATATTTTGGTCTAACAAAGGGGGTAGGCCCAGCTTTCTCCCATCTCTATTGCTACGCCATTGGTCTCTTGCTAAGTCATGCATGAACATTTATCGTTTGCAGAAAGTAAAAACATATGACAATATAATGTCAAAGCTAAGCCTTTTAAAAATTGTGCGATCGCCATTTCCTCTCGTGGGATTATTTAATTAACACCGCTATAAAATTCACATTGACTTACCAGTCAATACTGTATGCCACAAGAAATATTAGACTTAAAAGAAATCCTTCATGCTAGAGTTAAAGCCCCAGCACAATCTATTACAGCTATCAAGATAGCTTGCTGCTTCAGTCCTTAGGGTGTAAAAACCACAGTTCATTGGCCAGTGTTTAAGGGTTGAAAAAAAGGGTGTGGGAGGTTTGTAGCCCCCATAAACATTGTGCAATTTCATTAGTACCTTCCTAGCTGTGTTTGCTGTTTACAAGTGGCATTTGAAGATTATTATTGTAGTCGCCCGCTTCACTCGTCCTTTGGGGCGGCTCTGCAACACGTGCGACTTGGTCGCGACCAGAATGGTGGTTCAACCACTATAATATTATTGCATCATACGATCTTCTCCAATGGACCTACGTGATTTTAACCGATATATATCAGCCCATGACTTATAAGATTAACAAGATTCTAGAAAATACACAAAACCTCGGCCTTACAATAAACACTGTGAAAGGGGAATCCCAAATTTCACCAAAACCTGCTTCAGTGGACGCATGGTCTAAGGCATCAATCACGTGTAGACTAGACTTCCGGTGATAGGGAGATCGGGAGTCGAATCTCAGTTCTGTATACTGAGGGTGGCTTTCCTAAATGGTTCTCCACTCTTCCTCCACGCACATGTGGGTACACTTCCTCTAAATTAAACCTACCTAGCTCATTAGCGTAATTAGTGCATATACTTATAGCCTGAACATACGCGTGCTAAAAAAATCACTAATGTTTTTTTCGGCCACGCCGGAAATCGATCCCGGAATCCTTTTCTCAGTATTCATACGCGCTACCGACTTCTAAAGTGTCGGATCATTGGCTAGCAAGACACGGGGTGTAAAAAAAACTATATCTAGGGATTTTTTGTTCTTCAATGATTTTGATCAGGATCTAAGAGTCTTAACCCATTTAGCCAATGGAAATACCATAAAGCCAAATGTTCAGGACGTGATGGAGGAAGAAGTGGCCCAATTTCAGAGCTTTGGTGACGTCTGAATGCCCGTTTTGCTCTGACTCAGACTTGTGTGTGTGTATATGTGTGTGTGTGTGTGTGTGTGTGTGTGTGTGCATACAGTACAGGAGAGGGTGTGTATTTGCACCCTTTGCCTTTGCCATTCCCTTTTCTTTCTGCCTTTGTAATATTCCTGAGGCTCCTTTGTGAGCTTTTAGTCTCCTGTTTATATGACTGAGAGAGGAAGTATAGACTAGGTGGTGGGAGGGGTGGGCTACTAAAGTAAAGAGGGCGAGATCAAAAACAATGCCATCAATCAGCACAAACAAAAGCTTTATTTCTCCCTGTGTGTGTTGCGTGGTGAGGAGTTCAGGGTTCTTCTCAAGAGAGGCCACTTTGTGCTCAATTTCGGGACGACCACAAAAGATGGGACAAAACAGTTGGCTGTTTCCTCAACCCCATTCTTAGGGTACTTTTGTTGTCCTCTCCCTTATCATCATCATCATCATCATCATCATCATCATCCTGGTCCGCCTGATCTATTGCGTCATCAACGTAGGGCGTACTCACTCTTTTATCGGTCTATTTCTAACCCCTCTTGAGGGAAAGTTATTGCGATTGTTCACTTCTATCGGTCTCCCTCCAGCTCCAGAACTTGACCGTAGCCACAATCGTGGACACTTAGTACTTCAGACATTGAGACATTGGTTCGGAGCCCGTAGAAGTCAATATTTATATTAATATGGTGGGACGTCAGGTATTACAAGTCAAGTTGGTTTTGGTAACTTTTTTAATGTGAGGCTTTTATCGTACGCCTTCTGAACCAACTGGCCATATTTATTTGAGTTTTAAGCATACAATAATTACGCTAATGGGACAAGGAAGCTATAATTTTTTTAAAAATGTACCCGCATTTGCGTAGAGGTAGATTCATAAACCATTTATGTAAAAACATCCTTAGTAGCCTATACCCTACTGGTATTCGAACCCCAATCCTCATCACCAGGTACAGTCCAACATTAGAGTGACGCGTTGGGCCATGAGACCACCATTGTGGGTAGCGAACAACTTACAAACAAACTTAATTCTTGAACAGACACAAAACCCAGTCCGCCGGTCGTGAATTCATCACTGTGAAAATGGGACCCCTAATTTCATTAATGATAAATTGTCCAGCCATGCCGGGAATCGAACCTTCTACCTACGGAACTAAGGTTTAGATTTATAAAGTGACCTAAGAATTCTAAAAAAATTTGGGCAAATATTCTTAATAAATACACACAACTAAAACAGACACGCACTTTAAAAGCACAAGACTAAATCAAACACGCACTTTACAAATGTACACTAAAAATACATCTGCAATGAACACACTATCTGCTAAATATAGTAATGATTTACAAGCATCTGGCTTAGAAGTAATAGCTACCCCCTCCAAATGCATAGCCACTAGTTTGTTATAAGGGGGCAGAACAGCGTATGGAGGATTTACAATACCTTCGCATTTTTATAACGACCAAATTGCCGTGTGCAACACATAAAAGCAAAGTTTTACACCAAAATTACTGCAAAAATTACCTCTTATATATTGGAATAAGAGTACAATGTCGTATACGACCACAGTTGAAGAATTCGATATTACTCTGAGAAATCTCAGAAGCAACATTGTGCTCACCGTATTGCTCTCAGGAGATTTCCGACAAACTCTACCGGTCATTCCGAGAGTCTAAAGAGCTGGCGAGGCCTGAAAAGATCCTACATATGTCCAGACGTTGTGGAACTTTCCGTCAATCAACATGCGCATCCTCCTGTGTAAGGATAAAAACTAAACTTATTTTTCGATATATTTGTTGAAACTCGTCATTGGAGTCTTGGCAGAGCATGAAATCAAGGCATCTTTAAATAACTCCCAAATATGCGTCGTTGTCAAGGATATTCAGGAATTAGTCCATTTTATTTATCTCGATATATTTGTTCTGTAAAACAAACCTCTTTAATGATTCCAGGAGCAAGAGATCTAGCTCAAAAAATGAACCAGCCAGTAAAATTAACTAATATATTTTAGATCAGTCCGAAACACCACCCCATGTCCATTGGTCTTATCCTCTCTAATTTTTTTAAATTTTCGTAACCCATTCGGCTTACACATCCACATTATTCAATACAAATTTGAGCAGACATTATTTTGCTGCATAATTTGAATCCACCTAGCTTGTGTAGTAACCCACGACTACATCAAACTTGACCTTCTAGACTAAATGCATGCAATATCCTATCAAGGTTTGCCATCCTCACAGCATAAGGACAAACCCTGAAGGTGGCAGGAGTTGATCTCCGTGGCACGTATTTCTCACAAGGACAAACTTTGAAGGTGGCAGGTGTTTCTCACAAAGACAAACCCTGAAGGTGGCAGGTGTTGATCTCAGTGGCAAGTATTTCTCACAAGAACAGATCCTAAAAGTGGCAGGCGTTGATCTCAATGGCAAGTATTTTTCACAAGGACAGACCCTGAAGGTGGCAGGTGTTTCTCACAAGGACAAACCCTGAAGGTGGCAGGCGTTGATCTCATTGGCAGGTGTTTCTCACAAGGACAGACCCTGAAGGTGGCAGATGTTGATCTCAGTGGCAGGTATTTCTCACAAGAACAGACCCTGAAGGTGGCAGGCGTTGATCTCAGTGGCAAGTATTTCTCAAAGGACAAACCCTGAAGGTGGCAGGTGTTTCTCACAAGGACAAACCCTGAAGGTGACAGGCATTGATCTCAGTGGCAAGTATTTCTCACAAGGACAAACCCTGAAGGTGGCAGGTGTTTCTCAACGTACAAACCCTGAAGGTGAGATGCGTTGATCTCAGCGGAAGGTATTTTTCACAAGAACAGACCCTGAAGGTGGCAGGTGTTGATCTCATTGGCAGGTATTTCTCACAAGAACAGACCCTGAAGGTGGCAGGCATTGATCTCAGTGGCAAGTATTTCTCAAAGGACAAACCCTGAAGGTGGCAGGTGTTTCTCACAAGGACAAACCCTGAAGGTGACAGGCATTGATCTCAGTGGCAAGTATTTCTCACAAGGACAAACCCTGAAGGTGGCAGGTGTTTCTCAACGTACAAACCCTGAAGGTGAGATGCGTTGATCTCAGCGGAAGGTATTTTTCACAAGAACAGACCCTGAAGGTGGCAGGTGTTGATCTCATTGGCAGGTATTTCTCACAAGAACAGACCCTGAAGGTGGCAGGATTTGATCTCAGTGGCAAGTATTTCTCAAAGGACAAACCCTGAAGGTGGCAGGTGTTTCTCACAAGGACAAACCCTGAAGGTGACAGGCATTGATCTCAGTGGCAAGTATTTCTCACAAGGACAAACCCTGAAGGTGGCAGGTGTTTCTCAACGTACAAACCCTGAAGGTGAGATGCGTTGATCTCAGCGGAAGGTATTTTTCACAAGAACAGACCCTGAAGGTGGCAGGTGTTGATCTCATTGGCAGGTATTTCTCACAAGAACAGACCCTGAAGGTGGCAGGCGTTGATCTCAGTGGCAAGTATTTCTCAAAGGACAAACCCTGAAGGTGGCAGGTGTTTCTCACAAGGACAAACCCTGAAGGTGACAGGCATTGATCTCAGTGGCAAGTATTTCTCACAAGGACAAACCCTGAAGGTGGCAGGTGTTTCTCAACGTACAAACCCTGAAGGTGAGAGGCGTTGATCTCAGTGGAAGGTATTTTTCACAAGAACAGACCCTGAAGGTGGCAGGTGTTGATCTCAGTGGCAGGTATTTTTCACAAGAACAGACCCTAAAGGTGGCAGGCGTTGATCTCAGTGGCAAGTATTTATCACAAGAACAGACCCTGAAGGTGGCAGGCATTTGATTTCAATGGTAAGTATTTCTCAAAGGACAAACCCTGAAGGTGGCAGGTGTTTCTCACAAGAACAGATCCTGAAGGTGGCAGGCATTGATTTCAGTGGCAAGTATTTCTCAAAGGACAAACCCTGAAGGTGGCAGGTGTTTCTCACAAGGACAAACCCTGAAGGTGACAGGCATTGATCTCAGTGGCAAGTATTTCTCACAAGGACAAACCCTGAAGGTGGCAGGTGTTTCTCAACGTACAAACCCTGAAGGTGAGATGCGTTGATCTCAGCGGAAGGTATTTTTCACAAGAACAGACCCTGAAGGTGGCAGGTGTTGATCTCATTGGCAGGTATTTCTCACAAGAACAGACCCTGAAGGTGGCAGGCGTTGATCTCAGTGGCAAGTATTTCTCAAAGGACAAACCCTGAAGGTGGCAGGTGTTTCTCACAAGGACAAACCCTGAAGGTGACAGGCATTGATCTCAGTGGCAAGTATTTCTCACAAGGACAAACCCTGAAGGTGGCAGGTGTTTCTCAACGTACAAACCCTGAAGATGAGAGGCGTTGATCTCAGTGGCAATTATTTCTCACAAGAACAGACCCTGAAGGTGGCAGGCGTTGATTTCAATGGTAAGTATTTCTCAAAGGACAAACCCTGAAGGTGGCAGGTGTTTCTCACAAGAACAGACCCTGAAGGTGACAAGCGTTGATCTCAGTGGCAAGTATTTATCACAAGAACAGACTCTGAAGGTGAGAGGCGTTGATCTCAGTGGCAGGTATTTCTCACAAAGGACAAACCCCGAAGGTGGCAGGTGTTTTTCACAAAGGACAAACCCCGAAGGTGGCAGGTGTTTCTCACAAGAACAAACCCTGAAGGTGGTAGGTGTTGATCTCAGCAGCAAGTATTTCTCACAAGAACAAACCCTGAAGGTGGCAAGTGTTTCTCACAAGGACAACTATACGTGATATATTCCCGTGATAGTTTTAGCAGAAACCTGTAACTGTTAACTCCTGATGATAGTTCTAGCAGCAACCTGTAACTGGTAACTCCTAATGATAAAACCACTAACGGTGTTTACAACGATGCCATGCCTTTAATTTTGCTAAAAATGATGATGAAAATATTTGGTATTTCTAATCTTAAAACAGAAATAATTAATTACTCTACATTATTTTTTTAAATCTGAAGATACATCTAGAGTGCTCTATTACAAAGTTCAAATTTTGGTAATGTTTACAAAATAAGTTGCATAATTTCTTCTCTGCACAGGATAAAAACTCTGGGATAGGAAACGTTATTGTTTTAATGGATATATTTTTGAAACTGACACTAACGTGAGCGAAGCGGCGGGTAAAAGCTAGTTAGAAATAAAGAAATCCACATTGTCAAATTTTAAACATAAGCATAACGTCTGAGAGTAGAATCTCGGTTGTCGGTGTGACTTGCAGGAATACAGTAGGAATGTGAGAGGACATGTAGAGATATACAGTATGAGTGTGAGAGGATACGTAGAGAACATTAGGAATGTGGAAGAGTTTTTTGATTTTGACCCTAGCCGCCAATTAAAGAGTGGCCTATTGATGAGTGATTTTTTTTAGTTCCAAATTTTTCTGAAATGGCTCAAAGATTGTGTTTAAAATGTAAATCTGAGGATTGTGTGGTATAAAAATAACACCGTATCTCTATGCTTATTTTCGGGGTAAAAACTAATAATGAAATCAGGTCGAGGATCGTCATGGCCAAGGAAACCTTCGACAAGAAGAGGTTAATGGTGAACAGCAAGTTGGGTCAGGAAGAAACTGGTGAAATGCTGTATTTAGAGCATCTCGCTGTATGGAGCAGAAACTTTGACTCTTAGGAAGATGGAAAATTAATATTTGGAAAGTTTTGAAATGTGGTGCTGGGGAAGACTTGAGAAGATCAGGTGGACATACAGGATGACAAATGAAGAAGTCCTGAGAAGAGTGGGTGATAAGAGAACCATTTTGGATGTGATTATTCGGTGCAAAGCGAACTGGATCAGACATATCTTAGGAGGAACTGTCTTCTGTATGAAATCATAGGAGGAAAGGTTGAGATAAAGTGAAGCTTATGAAGAAGTAGGATTCAAATATTAGATGATTTGAAGGAAAGAAGAAAATTCTGGGAGCTGAAGTAGGAAGAAAAGGACAGGGCGCATTGGCGGTCTAAGTTCACTGACAAAAGGTATGGACCTGTCGTAAGACAGAACACATATTAATAATAATAATAATAATAATAAACCCTTATTTATATTTTAATATCTTTATTAATTTAGTAAATTATTTTAAAATGTGTATGCCTACTGATTTAATCAAACTATCTCGGTAAACAGACTGTATATTGGATTGTGTTATGAATATATAGCTAGTGGCGAGTAAATATACTTATTTTTATTAAGCCTAGTTGTTTTATAGGTACTGTGCATAGTACGGGTTACTAGCATCTGGGACTCCGATTTCAGCAAGGCCCAACCGACTCAGTCTTATTCACGGCCACCTGCTTCCCGTCCAGACAGGCTCAAATATCGACTCTCAGGGACACAGAAGTATCTGAAGAGCAAACACAGCCTTTCTATTCCCACACCAGTACATTTAACACAGTGATTATAAATTAATAAATCTAAGTGATAAAGACGAAGAGGGTGGATTATATTAAATACTCCCACACTATTGCTGGAAGGTAATAAGAAAACAACGGTGTTATAACCTAAGTGCACCCAGTCAGGAATCGAACACGACCTCCCCCTCAACGGTTTTCTGCGAACCTCTTTGTAAGCAGACACATATAAACGATGTTGACCATGTCTAAGGTGTCGATACGTTCTATAAATACATACCTACAATCGTATCGCAGGAAAACATGGTCAATAATATGATCGTATAACCTAGCTGTTAATATATTGTCTAAATTAATAAGGTCAGAATCAGTCACACTAACAGTACAACCAGTCCTGTCTAGTCAGGTACACTATCAGTACAACCAGTCCTGTCTAGTCAGGTACACTATCAGTACAACCAGTCCTGTCTAGTCAGGCACACTATCAGTGCAGACAGTCCTGTCTAGTCAGGTACACTATCAGTGCAGACAGTCCTGTCTAGTCAGGTACACTATCAGTGCAGCCAGTCCTGTCTAGTCAGGTACACTATCAGTGCAGACAGTCCTGTCTAGTCAGGTACACTATCAGTGCAGACAGTCCTGTCTAGTCAGGTACACTATCAGTGCAGACAGTCCTGTCTAGTCAGGTACACTATCAGTGCAGACAGTCCTGTCTAGTCAGGTACACTATCAGTGCAGACAGTCCTGTCTAGTCAGGTACACTATCAGTGCAGACAGTCCTGTCTAGTCAGGTACACTATCAGTGCAGACAGTCCTGTCTAGTCAGGTACACTATCAGTGCAGACAGTCCTGTCTAGTCAGGTACACTATCAGTGCAGACAGTCCTGTCTAGTCAGGTACACTATCAGTGCAGACAGTCCTGTCTAGTCAGGTACACTATCAGTGCAGACAGTCCTGTCTAGTCAGGTACACTATCAGTGCAGACAGTCCTGTCTAGTCAGGTACACTATCAGTGCAGACAGTCCTGTCTAGTCAGGTACACTATCAGTGCAGACAGTCCTGTCTAGTCAGGTACACTATCAGTGCAGACAGTCCTGTCTAGTCAGGTACACTATCAGTGCAGACAGTCCTGTCTAGTCAGGTACACTATCAGTGCAGACAGTCCTGTCTAGTCAGGTACACTATCAGTGCAGACAGTCCTGTCTAGTCAGGTACACTATCAGTGCAGACAGTCCTGTCTAGTCAGGTACACTATCAGTGCAGACAGTCCTGTCTAGTCAGGTACACTATCAGTGCAGACAGTCCTGTCTAGTCAGGTACACTATCAGTGCAGACAGTCCTGTCTAGTCAGGTACACTATCAGTGCAGACAGTCCTGTCTAGTCAGGTACACTATCAGTGCAGACAGTCCTGTCTAGTCAGGTACACTATCAGTGCAGACAGTCCTGTCTAGTCAGGTACACTATCAGTGCAGACAGTCCTGTCTAGTCAGGTACACTATCAGTGCAGCCAGTCCTGTCTAGTCAGGTACACTATCAGTGCAGACAGTCCTGTCTAGTCAGGTACACTATCAGTACAACCAGTCCTGTCTAGTCAGGTACACTATCAGTGGAGACACTACTGTCTACTCCCCTGTACCCAGGAAAGTGATGTATCCTGCTCAGAGGTCTTGCTTGGAAGTGATGGCTCAAGACATGCATCACCTTGGATTCTGACTTGGGGATTGAGGGAAAGAACTTTATACCGGACTTATTGATCTAACCCAGCGGGACTTTTAACGACCTCCAATTATTGGTGTTCTACGTCTTCTTGCAATCCCTCCTCCCTAAAACCCCAACTGATAGAGCTGTCGAAGCCATTCCAATCGTTCAAACTGCGCGACATGGCCCACACAATGCAGGCCTAACACAGCGCTTTTCTATTATTTGCTCCAACCTCTCCGGGTACAGTCGGCGACAAAACACTGTGGACAGACCGAGTTCACTTAAAGGGACTGGACTAACCGCGTGTGTGAAGGACTACTCTATTATTTAACTTTGTTTGCATCCACACAAGCTTTCTCACAAATAAATGATATTTTGTACAATACTAAGTTCATCCGTTTTGTTTTTTCCAGATAAGGATACATACATAAATATATTTTAGCAACGCCGTCCTACTACGGGTCCAGACTAAAGTTTTAGTCGTAGAAAATGTATATTACAGGATTTTTAAACAGAAAAATTGTTGTATGTAAAATTGGTATAAGGGCCGCCTAAAATGACTCGGCTGGCCACGGGTTGAATACCACTGATTTAAAGGATAAGTTGAGGGAAATAGGAGTTTAGAAAGAAGGAAGATTCAAATGTTGGATGACTTGATAGAAAGAAGAAAATTCTGGGAACTGAAGGATAAGGCAGAGGATAGGGTGCATTGGCTGTCAAAGTTAACAGACAAAAGAGAATGGACCTGTCGTAAGACAGCAAGACTAATATATAACCATTTAAACTTGTAATGCTCTTAGGAATAGCTTACTCACTGGCTTAGGGTATTTTATCAAGTTGGTGGAATGCGATTTATGCCTGGATATTATATCTATGTAGCAAGCTTAGCTAAATCACTTGCACTAGGTCATGTATAAGTCATAAATTAATACTTTACAATTAAGGGTTCAGTGTGCACTGCACATGGACTGGATAACGCAATATATTTTTAGTTCCTCTAGGAGCCAGTATGTATATTTTCTAGAATCTAAGTTTATAGAAGTGTTATTGTTTTAAAGCATAAGTTATAAAGCACGCGGGTAGTTATACGTGGTGCTAAAAAATATATTCTAATGCTTAGCTGTGGCATTTGGGGACTAGTTTACTTAATCTGATTTTATTGATGAATATTTCTATCATCTACTGTCTCGCACTTTCTGCGCAGGAATTAAATTTAGCTGGATTTATCCGCCCTTTATTATCATAGTTTCACAGCCTTATTATGTCCAAGTATGGGCTATTATAGCTCTTACTTAGTGAGCGTAGTCGAGACATTCTTAATAGAGGCCATGTTTTTCAATTGCCACGGAGAATAAGCACTACTATCTGGGCATGCCAGCTGTGAATGGCCTTTCAGTAAAATAGATCTCTTTCACATTTAAAATGTTTTTCTGGCACAGATTATTTGATTCTACTACCCTTTAAGTATATAGCTTTGATCCCATTTGTTTAGATTTCCCAGAGAATTATCGTTGTTTCTAAATCTTATAATATAATGCTAATTTGTAGTAATTAATGAATTTATTTATGAATATTGTCACCTCTCTCGTCCCATTCAATGGACGCTCGCTACTAGTTCTTTGCTCTGCAGTGTTTAGCCAAATGACCTATCGTCTGGTAATATACCTACAATGTCTATTTAAACACTATTTTAAATATGATTAATTTAAATCTACTAGCTCAATTTGTATCTCCCTGTGTTCTTCCCCAATTAAAGTGTTACTTTACAACTTTATGTTCATGTGTGCATTACGACATTCAGGGGTGTGGGGGTTGTGTGATGATGTCCACTCAAGAATAACTTGGGAACACATACCAAAGTCTTCCTTTTTTATTTATTAGCACCACGTCTTACTAAACGTTAGGGTTATGCGCTTATGTACTAATTACACTAATGGTTTTATGGATTAAAAAGGTTATATTTATAGGGAGTGTAACCTAAATTCCATGGAGTGACAATGAAAAACCTTTTAGGAATAGCCACCTTCAATACACCCGACCAAGATTCGAACCTCAATCTTACCGTCATTAGCCGTCTATGATAACCCGAGAGTAGCGCGTTAGACCACGCGGCAAATAAAGTCGGTGTGATCTTATTCGATTAATGTGTTGACTTAAGGGTGGTCTTATGACATTTGGATAGATATTTCTATCTGATTGTTAAATTAAAAGTGCGTATTAAGTAGATGGCGGGGCGTTTCGGAACCCCACTTCGGCTAACGGGTCAAAACACTTTTTTCTCGGTGACGTAATAATTGCGTGTTATGTCGCAACACTTCGCCCCTGGATTTTCCCTGGTGAATAATACCTGGTGCCAGTATATTTCCGTCTGACCTGAATTTCCACTCTGGGTTATTTCCATGACGACATGAAGTTAACGACCTGTTGTCCTCCTTCAATGTTGCAAAGGTTTATTTTTGTTTTTCTATGTGGCAATGGGTTTTCCCTGATGACTGGTGCCATTTTGGCTGTTGGACAATACAGGAATAGATCGTGACCTTGAATAATGTCGCAACCTTCCCCAGCAGTGGGTTTTCAATGATGACTGGCGCCAGTTTGGCGGCTCGACAAGACAAGCCTCCTCGATCTGTGTGACGTAATCATTGCGTGTGATGTCAAAACACTTCCTCCCTGGGTTTTCCCGATTATTCATACCTGGTACCAGATTGGTGGCTCGACAAGACAGGAATAGTTCACGACCTTGAATGATGTCACAAACCTCCCCGGCAATGTGCTTTCCCTGATGACTGGCACCAGTTTGGTGGCTCGACAAGATGAGTTGAGACAGGAATAGATCATGACCTTGAAACATTGAACTAGTACAAGAGGTCATTGACCCTGGCACCCCTCCCCGGCAATGGGTTTACCTGATTACGTCATCGCACTGTCGCAACCATGATGACTCATACCTGGCGCCAGTTTGGCGGCTCGACAAGACAAGCCTCCTCGATTTGTGTGACGTAATCATTAAGTGTGATGTCGCAAATCTTAACCCTGGGTTTTCCCGATGACTCATACCTGGCACCAATATGGCAGCTCTGCATGACAAGTAGAGACAGGAATAGATCGTGACCTTGAAACTGTGAGCTAGTATATGAGGTCATTGACCCTGGAAACTCTTTCACCCTCTCGCCCCTTTCTATGTTACAGTGGGTTTTCCTGGTGACTCATAACTGGCGACAGTTTGGCGGGTCGACAAGATACGAATAAATCGTGACCTTGAAACCGTGAGCTAGATAATTGACTATGGCAACCATCAGCAATGGGGCTTTTCCTGGTGATGTCGCAACTAGTCATCACAATGTTGCAACCCCCTAAGTGGTAAGGGGTTTTTCCTAGTGATATCGAAGCTAGAGAGCATTGACACAGCTCTAATTATGCACAATCAGGGGCCTCAGAATCCTCAGATAAGGGCCACTATCTTCCACCACAAAAGTCTACTAAAATTGGTTGTTTGGTATCGTCCTTCATCATGCGTGGTTGAAGGTATCCTTCATGAACTGGAGGAGTAAGGTAGAAATGTTTCAGCGTTTACGTGGAGTGAGGGAGAGTAGAAAATCACCCCAGTTCACCCAAGCGAGATTCGAACCCACGACATCCCCTGCCATAACTATATGAGTGACACGTAGCCTTTCTGGGAAAACGTGTGGTAGGGATGATTAATAAAACGTTCCGGAGGGAGAAATACCTATAGTTTACATCTGTAGGGATTCTATTTTCACCCCCGTCAGAATTCGATTAGCCTGACATTTAGACGGTGTGCACACCGGGATTCGAACCTCGATATCTTTAGAATGGTCGTACTTCCTTCACCCCACCATTTTCGGAGGGGTTTTGCCGGTCAACCAGATTTTTCTAGACCAGGTATAATGTGTACCCGCATTTGCTTCAAACGTCGATAATCAGCCATCTAGTGACACCTTAGACCATGTGGCCATCAATGCAAGTATACAATTTTAGATGGCGAGCACACTGGGATTCAAATCTCGATATCTTTATAACGGTCTTACTTCCTGCACCCCCATCATTTTAGAAAATGTTTTGCCGGTCGACTATATTTTTCTAGACCAGGTAGAATGTGTACCCGCATTTGCTTCAAACGTCGATCATTGGCCGTATCGTGACTCCCTAGATCATGGAACCATCGAGCATGTATAAAATGCTTTATGATGGTAGATTGCTACACAAGGACCTAGTCTTTTTTTTGCCAGTGATGGGGTTCAAATAGGGTCAGATAAATTTATGGTTTTATTATATCCCTTCACGCAAATGAAGGCACACTTACCTTTTAATTTATTCATATCTAGCAATCCCACACGGCGTTGCCCATGACCCACCGGGTATTGTGTTAAAAAATAGCCTTATTAAAAATTTAAAAAATTCAGCTTCGAGGTGCATTAGGACACCCTCCTATACACATATTTTAAAAATTTAGGATCTCAGCGTGCCGTAGATTTGGCTTGGCATCTTACACAAACACATACACACAGACAAACACTTCCCTTTATTATTATAGATCATAGGAACAACTAGAAAATCTCGTAGATATATATTTCACGTATTTATACGTAAAGACAAGTGATCTGCAGCAACCTATTTTTATATACTATTACCGGTAATACCTATAAAATATCACCGATACTGTTGTATTATTTTATAAATGTTGGCTGAAAAAAGTTTGTATTTTCTAAAAGTATATTTGTATAAAAATTGGAATTTATATATAAACAGTTGTTTTTCCACAGCATTTTTTAAAAAATATCGGTTCGGGTTATAATACGCTTAAGTACTATTTACGCTAATAGACTAGGAATTAAGAAGGTTTTGCCCGAATTTGCGTGGGGAGATAAAGTGGAAAAATCATCCCAGTTTACCCGACCAAAATTCGAACCTCGATATTCCCGTCCTCGGTAGTCTAGCTCAACATGAATCTGGCATGTTAGCAGGAAAGTTTATTAGGAAAAACTTCCCTAAATACGCTCGACACTTATGAAGAAATCTATAATACTGAGTACTATGGCGTGAATTTGTTTAGTCCACCCCGAATATTTATTAAAACTTATAATGTCCGTTTACACACACACACACATACACACACACAAACACAGCCTCCCATAGTTCTACAACATATCTAATATTTATCACAAAAAAGAAGTGAGGCTGAATAAATTAGATTTACTAAGGACTTTTGGCACAACAATATAGGGTTTGTATCTATAAAATTAATTAGCGTTTGTCGAACTTGCAGGGATTTGAACCCTCCTACATCCTTACGTCACAGGGCGTGATGTGTATACGTATTTGTGCGGCTGGAAAAAATAAACACACCCACAGAGGGTGTAATGTACCTAGTTAAACAACGGCAAATTTATAAATTAGACGATATATCTCGTCCAACAGTGTACCCCTCATAAATATATGAACCTGATATTCGTTGCCCGTGACCCACTGGGGTATTGTGTAAAAAATAGCCTAATTAAATATTTAAAAATCTTGCTTTGAGGGGTATTCGAACCCCCTCCTGTACACCTATGTTAACAATTTCAGATCTCTGCGTGCCGTAGATTTGGCTGGGCATCTTACACAAACACATACACACAGACAAACACTTCCTTGATTATTATAGATTCCTATTCCATTAATGTATAATGCGGATAGCCCAGTCGGCCGGTCCGGATCGCAAAAGAGGAAACAAGATCTAAAATCTCAATATCGAGATTTATTCCCACTGCACCCCAATGAGATTCGAGATTCAAGGGGTAAAAAAAAAGTCGGTCACGTCTCTGGCAAGTTTGAGCAGTTTACCACGCTCCTTTTCACTCAAATGTGGGTACATTAAATTCCTCATAATATAACATCGACTAACTCGTGAACAAGATATAAATGACTGTAAAACCTTCTCTTTGCTTCAATTGGTGTACTAGTTATGCACAAAGCCCAGTCCCCCTATTGTATCACTATGAAAATTTAAGCCATCATTTTCAGCCATACTGGGAATTGAACTCTGGACACTTTGCTCAGTGGACCGACATGCTAACGCCTAACATAAAGTGACCTGTTACAGACAGGTGATTCCTTGGACGTCTTGACCAATGACGCTAGCCACTAGACATAGATTAAATCAAAACTCTATTAACAGACAAATACCCGTCTCAAACCTCCCTTATCAGAGAGAGAGATATTTATAAATTATTTTACAAATATGCAGCAAATTTGTCTGGGGACAGGTGTACCCAAAAATATGGCTCTCCTTTACAATTTGAAATATGCTAATGAGTATATTTATAAACAATTATAATCCCTGGTTCGAATGTCGTGTCCCGTTGTCAATTATGGAGTATTCATAAATAATAGCTTTGGCAATTTGAAACTACCTATATGTTTTAATTTACATCCTGGTATGTAGATATATTTTCACATTTCATCCCCTCGAAAATGGTGGTACAGCCACTCATTTCCGTACCACGTCACTGGCGCTGTCATATATATTGTGAGGGTATAACTGGATATAAATTTGCAGAGGTACGAACCCCCGCTTAACGAACATTTATAAATACTAGGTGTTAGAACTGAAGTGTACAGAATTTTTGTGGAGGTAAAACGGAAATTCACAACATAACGCTATCTAAAGCGTCAGGCCCTCGATGCATACCAGCTAGTATGTTTATAATGGTAGATACACACGTCTGACGTTCAAAACCCGATATTAGCTCCGTGTCATGATGTTTTTGCTGGAAGATCAGATTCCAGTAAGTTGCTACCCCCGGTCTCGATCTCCATGCAAATGCGGGCTCAATTATTTGTCCTTAATCCCTTAGAGTAATTTTCATTGTTTCAAAATAAAAGTAATTATGTTGTTACCAAAACTGTGTCAAATATAATCCTTTGAGCTGGAGACTCCTAACTGACCAAAGAAGGAGGCAGCCAGTGGATCAGGATTCGAATACACTGCCGTTTAGTAAACTGAGAGTGTGCTGTCATAGCCCTTGGGGGGTAGTTTTTATCTCTCCCACTACACAAATGCGGGTTCGAATTTCCCAATTCCTAATCCGTTAGCGTAATTAGTACTTAAGCGCATAACCCGAACGAATAGTAGGACGCGGTGCTAAAATGTGTCAAGTTCATGGGATCTATAAATAATATGTGCGCCATTTTTTTTCTCTCTTGCGCGCTGGACCGGCCATGTGGGCTATCAGAATATTTATATTAATGGAACAGGAATCTATAATAGTAGTGTTCTGGCCCTGTCATCACACCTCCTTATTGGCCGAAATTGGTCACGTGACCACGCCTCCTTGCTCTCTGATTGGCTGCTATAAATAGCCTCCTTCCCTCAACTCCTGACCTACTTTCCCCCTCCTTTTGACTCCCTTCTGACCTCCCCACTACAACCCCCAACCCTGACATGTTGGTTCTTGATGATTAATTATTAATGATTGTTAATTAATTAATAAATTGGTAGGATAGAGGTGTTGGAGTTTTTATTCATCTATTAGAACCTCTCGCTATAGAGGTCAAGGGCTAGAACGAGTATTGACAGGCAGCAGTGGGGACGTGCTGCGCTAGTTGAGTTCCCTCTCTAGCAAGTGTCACCGCTCGACAGAGGGCCGAGCCATCCCTTTCACTTCCCTCCACGGACTGCCTCTCAAGAAAGCCAGAATTCTCTCCCCCAACCCCAGAGACAACCTCCCCCTCTCTCTTCAAGCTGCCTAGGAAATTCCCCCGAACCGTGAAGGTCGTTAGCTAACGTTAAATTTAAACATCTGTGCTCTTTACAGAGTCATTAACCTGAAGAATTCCGTTCATTCACTGCTGGTCGTCCTGAAATTCGCCTACCGGTCGTTAATGAGACAATAATAGCCAGTGATACAGTTGCGGTCTCTGGTACTACTTCACACCAGCCCTCAAGCTCCCTGTAATGACTCGAGCTATTTAAGGGTAGTGAGCTCCTTACACGGCCTCCGGAGTCCGTTAACTGCCGACCAAATTGAGCTAAAGGCAATATTCCATTGTCCGAGATCGAGTTTTCAGTGCGCTCTCTTATAAAAATAATCAACTAGCACCATAGCTGGCAATCGGTGGAATAAGTGATGAAATCATATTAGGTGTTAAAGAACAAGGGTCTCCTCGCTTATTTACCCAAGGTTGAATGTACCTTCATCTGCGTGGAGGAAGGGTAGGAAACCCAGGATGAATGAAAAAAA
>CABFOW010002860.1:10754-29001 GCA_902141385.1 Timema californicum | reverse complement strand
AAAAAAAAAGAATTAAATAGAATAGCTGGAAGCAGAATAATAATCTAATTCTACACTCTTCTACACTTTATCACATTCAAGAATATGGTACACAGTTTTTAAGCACAACACACGCAGAGTAAAAAAAAAACTTCCTTCCACCATCACGTCAAAGCCAGCACTGCGATAACAACAGTGCTCTTCTACCTGGCAGGCCCACTTTCCTACCCACCCCCTCCTATGTGCGCATGCGCACAACAGTCAAACACGTCACTGGCACTGTGAAGCGCATAGTTCCATACAAAGATTTTTGTATCCTTTTCATAAACTGCTGGAAGGCTACTGAAGTACTGACATTAAGCCTAAGGAATATATATTGTACTACAAAAAAAATAGACTCATTATATTAAATGTTATCGATAATATCAAGTGGAAATAGGGGGTGCTGCAGTTCCGCAGTGACTATACACGAGCCGCCACTGATGAGCATCCAAGCGGCGTTATTAGAGCGTTGGACAGGGTTCTTACTACCTGATCAGGTTATACTCCACTGTACTAATTACACTATGGGTTAAGGATTACGAGGAATTCATTTAGAGAAAATGCACCCACATTTTCATGGAGGAAAAGTGGAAAACCTTTTAGGAAAACCTCTTTCAGTACACCCAACCGGGATCGAATTCTGATCTTCCAATCTTCTGCAGTCTAGTCCAACACGAGATTAGCGCGTTAGACCAGGCGGCCATTGAAGTGGGTCATTTGACAGTAACGAATTACTCATAGCATAACACACGTTTCAAAAAATGGATAATACATTTGTACCCGAACGGATATGAAACCAAATCCCTAATGGTTGACAATAGACCCCCTTCCGTGGCCGAATGGTCTAAGGTGTCACTCTTGAGTTAGATTGGCCTGCTGTTAACTGGGAGATCGGGGTTCGAGTCCCTGTCGGGTTTACTAAGAATAGTTTCACCAAAATGATTTTTCCATTTTCTTTTTAAGCAAATGCGGGTAATTTGCCTCTAAAATGCTTCCTTCTATATCCCTCTCCCATTATAGTAATTACAATATATGCATGGAAACTGAACAGTTAGTATAAACAGTGATGAAAATAGAATAATAATATCTGTAAGATAAATATAGTTAATTTTAGTCACTGTTGCCTACTCTACATATAGCCTGGTCACAGAACAACTATACTCAAATTTTCTTACGAATGGACATGTCTGACAGCTAGAAAAAGTTACATGATCTAATTTCACGTGTTCACACGTCACGTCACGTGAGCTTCAGTGGCCACTCATGATCTATATTATTATTCCACATAAAATAACACAACTAACATGCTAAAATGTTTTCAATGTTGACTGCAAGGCAATATGTTTGTATTTTCTGGTAAGGCTCGTATGCAAGGACGATTCTGAGCACAGCCAGAGTACAGACAGAGTATGAGCCTCGTACTAGTATGATATATGACGCATTATCTTGAGTCTCGCCAAAGTCCCGGGCTGGCTCAGGCTATACTCTGCCCGTACTCAGAGGATATTTCCACAACATGGCACTGCGCGCATAGACGATCGAGACAGCTGTATTCACGACAGGCCTCATGCACTGCTAGTGCTCAGCCTGTACTCTGGCCGTCATCGTCCTTGCATACGGCCTTAGAGTGGTAGGGTGGTAGAGCGGCAGAATGGTAGAGTGGTAGAGTGGTAGAGCGGTAGAGTGGTAGAGTGGTAGAGTGGTAGAGCGGTAGAGTGGTAGAGTGGTAGAGTGGTAGAGCGGTAGAGTGGCAGAGTGGTAGAGTGGCAGAATGGTAGTGTGGCAGAGTGGTAGTGTGGCAGAGTGGTAGATTGGTAGTGTGGCAGAGTGGCAGTGTGGCAGAGTGGTAGTGTGGCAGAGTGGTAGAGTGGAAGAGTGGTAGAGCGGCAGAATGGTAGAGTGGCAGAGTGGTAGAGCGGTAGAGTGGTAGAGTGGCAGAGTGGCAGAGCGGTAGAGCGGTAGAGTGGTAGAGTGGCAGAGTGGTAGTGTGGCAGAGTGGTAGTGTGGCAGAGCAGTAGAGTGGCAGAGTGGTAGTGTGGCAGAGCGCTAGAGTGGCAGACTGGCAGAGTGGTAGAGTGGCAGAGTGGTAGTGTGGCAGAGTGGTAGAGTGGCAGAGCGCTAGAGTGGCATACTGGCAGAGTGGTAGAGTGGTGTCTGATTTCTAAAAGGCGGTAATTTCCCACATTTCAAAGCGGTACTCTCTTCCAGTTGTCAACATGGAGTCAACTTGATTGATGATCCAACCTCGTTCTACAAATTCCTAGTTATGACAGTGTTTTTAAACTATATTCGACAATCATTCCACAAGCATGACCTCGACTGCACCTCCGAAATCAAGACTCAGTCTCAATGTCCCTCAAATTATGTGAGGATTTAAACATTTTATTTAAGTTTTTTGATGACATTTGCACTTCACCAACATTCAGTTTACTTCCCTTGCGAGATTTCCTTTTAGAGGACACATCTTTCACTGACGACATCTCAAACTAGACTATACATAAACACCAAATGCTGGCCAGTAGAACCAAATCGCTAGCGCTCGTGGCGTTAATGCCACGAATTAAAATATTCGAAGCGGAACGCTTCACTTGTAACACGACTAATTCTCTATTTCGGGATGTTAATTAATGAATTCTTACATCAAATTAGATCAATTGTAACTACATCCATTGTTTTATAAGTAAAACACGTTTTATTATTATTAACATCGCGTCTTACTACCCGTTCGGGTTGTACGCACTTACGCTAATGTGTAATGGTAGGGTGATTGTGAGTACCTACAGTTTAACGTGGGATCCGAACCACCGGGGAGGCCTGGTATTATGCACATTCTCAAGATGTGATTAGTACAAGTATTGTCATAAGTGAAGGAAGGGTTTAGCAATCAAATAAATCTGTGCTGGGACCGGGGTTAAAACCCTGGACCCCAGCACAGAAGTCTGATACCTTACCCCTAGACCAGCAGGTCACCTTAAACCACGTGATAAAATGTAAGATCCAACTAAACTTCTCCTTTAAAATAAACAACAAATTGCTAGCAAAACAGTATTGGCGAACTTTACATAGACTTCACACTTACTTTTCTATATACTTTACGTCCACGCATGCGCATTTCTCTGTGACATCATTGTAAGCCGCTCCTAGCGGTAGCGCCCCAAACTAGTTTACGGGATAAGCTAGCCCTATAAGAGTGCCCGCCCCATGAACTGGAATGAAACCAGAGCGGCATCCAGAATTTTAATTTCTCAAACCTGCGGCGTCGTTTTCCGTATCAAACAGTACAAACAAAAACTAAAGCGGCGTCGCTGTATCGCTGTATCGCTCACCGCTCGCTCCTTGCCACCCGAGCGTAGCTGAGGCTTAATACGTATCAAAATTCAAATAAATACGACCTAAGAACTCGATCGTTTGCTAATTATTTATATTTTTTATCACTTGAGATGAGTTAACTAGCGAAACTAATTTTTAGTGGCAACTATATTTAAAAGGATAGCCAGATCACAAAACCATATTCATACGCCGTTCGGCCTAAGCTCAAAACATGTCTTGTCAAATTTATTTAAAAATTGGTACACGCATTTGGTGGTAATCTTGGGATCAAATAGACGGGTGAAACACCTAAAGGTTGAGTTAAAAAAAAGTACCTCAATCCGCTTGGTTAATTTAAGACAGATTTTTGTCTCAGTCTGCAGCCCAACAACTGAACGTTCATGAACATGACCCGGATTTTGATAGATCTTTCATTTTTGGGAAAGTAAAAACAGTGCTTAAGTGTTCATAAATTATGCTCATGATTCACCAACTGAGGAAAAGTTTTTTATAGGCATTCTTTGGTCATTTTGGGTATTTACGTTAGATTTTCTTGGTTTGAATTCAATATTTTGTTTGTTAAAGGCATTTCCTTGCATATACATTTTTTAGTTTCAATATACAAAATTTCATATTTAATTTAGTCGTGTGCCTTCATATTTTTAGCTCCTTTCCTTGTGAGTTTGACGTCATTTTATCAAGTCTTTAGGCCATTTGATAGATAATTTTTTGATAATTCATAGGCCATCAATGTCCGTGTTCTGATCATGACTATGGCTGAGGCGGTGGGTGGTGGTCCAGTGCTTTTAGGTGTCAAGTGATAAGGTTGAGCTGGAGTGTAGGGTGAGGGGGGTGGGTGGAGGGGAAGGCACCTACAAGCTCTCGCAGGATCAAACGACGCGAAGAGTTCACTCCTCAAACACTTTTTGATTGTTTGCAATCTTCAAGCACAAAGACTTACTCGACTTTATCGCCGCAGAATTAGGAGTGGAAGATGAAAGGAGGCCATGAGAATCCTCACAAAAGATGAAGGAGTCAGCAGCAAGGATGTCACAGAAAGAGTAATAGAGTCCTTGAAAAACATTCTTGTTCGTCAAAGTAAAGACTTTGTGTCTTTGGTAAAGTTGTATAGTGTGGCACCAAGTTAAGACACCTTTTTCCTTTCGTGCCGCGTTTTACTATCCGTTTGGGCTATACGCTTATGTACTAATTAGGCTAGTTTGTTAGATATAAGGAAAGTTAGATTTTGATTAAATATACACGCATTTTCGTGGAATGAAATTGGAAAACAATTGAGGGGAAAACCCCGGTATACATGACCGGGATTCTAACCTAGACCTTCCTGTCATCAGCGTCCAGTATATTGCGAGACTGATGCCTTAGACCATTAAGAGCATTCCCACTTATGTGCTAGAATGGTTTAAGGCGTCAGTCTCGCAATATACTATAATGCTGAGGACGGGGCTGTCGGGGTTTGAAACCCTGTCGTGTGCACTAAAATCGGATTTTACAAATAGTGGTTTCACACTCTTTCCACGCAAATGTGTGTACACTTATTCTAAATTCAATCTTCCCCATTCCTAACACATAAACGCAATCGGTATATATGCGTATATCTCAAAAACCAATTCTAAAAAAAAAGTCAGAACGCGTTCCAAGCAAAGAAATAGATGAGCAGCTATCCCGGCCAAGATTCACCCAGAGAACAGTTTTAAACATTTAACATTAAATAAATACTTCAAAATGAGTTTTAAAATAACAGAATATTATAGTATCAAGGTTAGGAATATACTATGTAGAGCACGCACATAATAATTAAATAGAGTTAAAATAAAATGACATAATAATTATTATTAAAATAACAAAACATTGAAGTAGTGTAAATAATGTAATTTAAAATAGGAACACTTTAAAAATAAATGTTGCAGTGCACTACACAGACTTTTTCTCACTTTTATCTTAAAATAGACATTTACTGAAAACTAGTAAGATTGATCAAAATACATAATATGCACTGTTACTTAATTACTCTATAGCACTAGGAACTAGGTACATTGTTACAGAACACTTAATAAAAAGAGAAAATATCTTTGTCCGCAAAAGAGCATAAGCATCAAATTCATTTTCAAAGACCTGAATTAAAAAGTATATACATATTTGCTTATAGCTTAGAAACTATTGGATTTATAAAAAATATATTTGAAATAAAGACAGTTATCTTTAATGTTATTACAACTTTACAATGAAAAGCTATTTCATATCTCAAATAGTTGTAGAAAAATGATGAAAATTGGGAAATTTTCCCCATGTAAGCACCCTCAAAGTCATTTTAATGATAAAATGAAAGTTATCATAGTATTTATAATAGTAAACAATGTCTAGATAGAAAATGTAATCAAAATTGATAGAGAGAGTTTCAAGAAAGTCTATTTTCTCTCCTTTTTCCCTCTTAGTGAACTACCCTTAAATTTAGGGTTAGATATCTAATTCCAAAAATCCTTCGGAGGGACCTAATAAACCCCAGATACCAAGTTTTAGTCCAATTGGTAAAACAGTTTCGTCTCTAACCCGAAGTACACATAGACAGACGGCATTGTGAAAAACACTTTTTTTTGTTTAAGGGGGGAAACGTCGACCTTTATCAAAATATCGAGTTAGAATTTTTTGGCGATCACAATAGGTACTTTCTCTCCGAGATGCCGAAAGAAAGTAAAAATATGTTTTTCAATATTTATAGCGGCTATGCTTTTAAAGCTCACTATTCTGCCTCTTATGAGCTTCAAGGTTACTGGTAGTATTTATTTTTTACCGGCTGGAGCATCCGGACAACTGGGCGCCGCCAATTGGGCGCGGCCAACTGGGCGCTTGTGACCTGGGCACCACCAAAACTGGATGCGGCCTTTAAAGTGTGTGTTTTAATCCTAGACAAACCTAAAATTAGGTTAGGCTAGGTATTTTTCATGTTTTTTATACGTTTAATTTTAATTTTTTAAATATCAAGTGATCTAACTTTATAAATTATAACAAATTAAGATTCCCATGATATGATTTTTTTCAAAACAACTCCAAAAATGAATCTTTACGTAAAAAAACAATCATTACGTTTTCACACTGGAGCCCAGTCTTGCCAGCACCCAGTTGGCCGTGCTCGGTTGGAGGAGCCCGGTTGTCTTAGACCAGGGGTCGGCGAACAGGGGTAAACCACCCCAAATGGGGTAAAAATGAAATTCTTGGGGGTAGCAAGGACTCTATAGACATAAATAAAATTATATAAAATGCGCGTTCCTTGTTACGACAGAAATGTTTCTTCTGGCAACACTGCATCTGGCCAATGTAATAGACGTGTTTAGGGGACGTCACACCATGTTGAACTTTAATATTTAGCTGCTATTTTTGAGTATGTGAATGCATTGAACATAGAATTGCAACGAAAAAACATCAATATTATTTCAGTCAGAGAAAAGATTTCAGCGTTTGGCTCAAAGCCTTTATATTAGAGACAGAAAGCAGAACAAAATAAAATAGCTTCCTTTTCTAAGTTATTTTCGTTTTTGGAAGATTTTGAAAATATTACTTTTGACGATATCAGGGATACAGTTATAAGGCGTGTTACCAAACTCAAAGAGCTGTTTTTTGTTTACTTTCCATATCTTGATCCATATACTGTCAGTTGTGAAATTGCTGATGTACCAAAAGAGCCTCAAGAGCTGGTAGAGGCACTTCTTGAACTTCGGCCCAATAATGAACCACGTATTGAATTTGAAAACAAAGCAAATCTGTCATAATTTTGGATGTCAATGGCTACAAAGGCTTTCAAAATTGCAAATGAGAAGTCAGTCAAAAGGTTGCTGCCTTTTGCAACAAACTACCTCCACGAACAAAGATTTTCCACTCCAATGAATATAAAAACAAAGCAGAGAAATCCATTGGACTCCGAAGACGACATTCAAATTGCTCTGACATCAAAACTCCCCAATTTTGATGTTATTGTATCAAAAATGAAACAACCTTATTTCTCCAAAAACCTGAAGTGAAAAAAGTTTTCGAAAAAAATGATTTTGTTTCATAATGAGGATATTATTTTATTTTATATTTTTTATATATCTAATTGTATTCTCTGTATGAAAATAAATAGATTCAATAAACCTTTTGAATTTTAAATATCTATTCTATGATTTTCTCCCTTTCAAACCAAGGCGGTAGCGTCGGCGTTAGTAAATATATTTAGGGGTACTAGGTAAAAGGTTCCCCAACCTCTGTCCTAGACCGGCCAACTGGTGTACCCGTTCTTCACACGGGGAATATATTAAGTAGCCTTATTATTTTAAGTGAGCTATATAAAATTAATCAGAGGGAAACGTAACCCAATCTAAAATTAGGTTTAAATATTGATCCTTTATTGGTTTAATTTGTGCATCAAAACGAGAATTTAAGCACATTGTCTAAATAGAGATATAATGTAAAATTGGTTAAAGAGTTGTCTTTTTCTTCTTCTAGGATTAATTTATAACTTATAACTTTTCTCTAAACAATATTCTGAACTCTTGGTTGTTGGTGCTAGTAAAATAAATGGTTCGGCGCACAGCACAGACTTTCTCTCACTTTCTATAAACTCGTAAAATTTCTGAACGGAATAATGTACATTGTATCATCACCACTCAACATAAGAACACGAATAAAATAATATACAATGATATAGAATCTAATTGAGTCTAAAATGGAGATAGATCATTGCTGTACAAACATTTCTCCTAAGAGGTTTAAGGAAAAATAACATACTTTTTTTTAGATACTTACTTATATTTAATTACTCTATGGCATTGGAGAATTATTGTGTTAAGACTTAAGTAGTATATGTTTACTACTAAAGCTCACAAAACTGTATTAATATATTTGCAAATATCTCAAAAACTGTTGCTTTTATAAAAATATATGTCAAATAAAAGTTTTTTTATTTCTAATAGTCCTACCATTTTGCAATGATAAGTTGTTTAGTATCTCAAATAGTAGTGGAGATAAGGAAATTAACGCTTCTGTAAAGTACCCTAAAAATCATTTTCATGGGAAAATGAAAATAGCCAATTTATTTATAATCTTAATCAACGCCTAGATACGAATTTTAATCAAAATCGTTGGAGCAGATTTTGATAAAACCTATTCTTTCGCTTTTCGCCCCTTATAAAACTACTCTTAATTTTAAGTTTTAATAAACACACAGACATACGGCATTGCAAAGACTATTTTTTAGGGTTCGGGGGGTCATGGGACGTCGATATCCATCAACATTTCAGGTTAGATTTTTTTTACGGTCGCAATACTTAAACCATAATGTCCAAAATATTAAAAAATATATATAATTGCGTATAGATTGAAAGTTTTTGATTTTATAAAAATATGTTTCCAATAAAGTATTTGTATTATAAATATATATCCATATTTGTAATGCTAAGTTATTTCATATCTCAAATAGTTTCGGAGATATTATAAAAAATGTTAATTTACGCATCAGACTGGAGCCCTTAAAGCCATTTTGCCGAAATATTGAGAGTTTCCATTTTGTTTGGGATATTTATTAATGTGTATAAATGAAATTTAATAAAAATAGTTAGAGCCGATTTTGAGAAAATCGTCTTTTTCTCTTTTTGCCCTTAAGTAAACTACCCTTAATTTTAGGGTTGGATATCAAAATCCAAAAACTCCTCGGAGCAACCCTATGAAAACCCTAGATATCAAGTTTTAACTCAATCGGTAAAACAGTTTAGGCTCTAGTTGGAGGTACAGACAAACGGAAATTAAAAAACCACCTTTTCGGATTCAGGGAGTCATGAAACGTCAAGATTCATCAAAATCTCGAGTTCAATTTTTTTGACGATTACCTTACTTTCTTTACCTGTTAGAGAGAAAGTAAAAAGATGTCATTTAAATGGTTGTTAAAAAGTTAAAACAAGTGAATGTTACACAATGCTGTAACAGTTTATTGTTTAGAAAAGAAATGATTCATTTTCAACGTTTCTGACCCAATTCTCTATTTTGAAACTACCGTATTAATTTTTTTTTACTTTTCTAGAGAACTTAAAGGGTGAAATGTCAGGGTAGACTAAAAGACTAAGTCTCTCCAAAACTCTTACCGGACAGTTAACGAAAATAAATAGTGAGGTTTTATATGCTTTAAAAATATAAAATCACTACCCAAAGCGATGATGAAACTGAATAAAATGCTTCTTGCAAGGATAGAATATCTCAGAAATGAATACCTCCACACACCAGGACAGCCGAGGATAGATAAAGTCCATTGGCAGATCCAGAGCACTAGCCCCACCCAGGGGAGTAGAGGTTATATAAGGTCGACTGGCCAGATCTAGATCATTAGCCATTAGCCCATCTACCCAGGAGAGTAGAGGTTATATAAGGTCGACTGGCCAGATCTAGAGCATTAGCCCCACCCAGGGGAGTAGAGGTTATATAAGGTCGACTGGCCATATCTAGATCATTAGCCACTAGCCCATCCAACCAGGAGAGTAGAGGTTATATAAGATCGACTGGCCAGATCTAGATCATTAGCCCATCCAACCAGGAGAGTAGAGGTTATATAAGGTCGACTGGCCAGATCTAGCACTAGCTCCATCCACCTAGGATACAATATTATTGTTTTCTTTCACTTACCATATTGAAACTACCCACACTTTGTATCTAATTTAATTTTTTTAAGTTGTAATCGATACCTTTGTATACCCATCCCTCTTCCCCTGTTATTAACTTCAAGAAGAAGCTAGTCGCAATTAACTTATGTCAAGTGGCTTGTGACAGGTGTGAGGGGGATTAGGCAGCTGTAGAGTAAAGGGGGGACGAGGGGGTGGCTAATACATAATCGAGAAGATTACTATGCAGGCTAGTCGTGTATGAAACATATTTACCTTCTACCCGACCTGAAAACACCCATTTGAACTACAAATTAATGAGAAAATACGCTAACCAATGTCAAATATTTAATCGAGTCGTTATATTTAAATAAAATATAAATCACACTATTTATTTACGTTTAAAGGTTTCAAGTAAGAATTATTTTATTTAGTTGAGCTACGGATTTTTATAGCTCAAGAAAAATCCAATGACGTCGGCTTGGTTTGAATAAACGAACATTGGGTCCTGAGGCGAGCACTTTATCTCAAAACCACAAAGGTCGACAATAATAATATTTCACGTCCAAAAAATACAATACATGACAAGTGAGTCAATCAATATAATTAGTATTTTTTTAAATGATAGTGTATATATAATAACAGTTGCCTTTCTAAAAATATCTCCTAGTTACTTTCAGTTTTGATTTTGAAAACAAATATAAACTTATAGTTTTTTAAATTCGGGTATATGAAAATTAATTTGATTATTATGCTTTTTGGTGGACAAAGATGTTTTTCTTTTCTCAATTTTTCTGTCAAATTGTTCCTAGTTCCTAGTGCCATAGCATATGCAACAATGTATATTATTTCATTTATGCTCTTTGGTGTAGTGTTTCCATAAACATGTATAGACCTATTATTTCGTTTACAAATATTATTAGTTTTTAGTAAAGTTTTATTTTAAGATGAGCGAGAGAAATTCTGGGTGGTGCGCCGTATAATTTTTTTTTAAAATAAATTCATTATTAGAATTTTATCTTTGAATTTTTAAACACAATACTAATACTATTTTTTAATAATACAATCTCTTCTTAAATACCCCAAGATGTACCTTGACAATTTTAGCGGCTTGATCAGTGGGTCGTGAGTATAAGATGGCTGCGTAGCCTGTGTGATCACCGATGTGGGTCAAAATGGTAATAGCAGAGTTAGTGTAGAGAAACGCCTGTTTTATTTGCAATAGGCAACACGCATCGTAATCATGCTTGGCAGTACAGTCGGATGAAAAATTTCAGGATTTGTCACCTACGAGTATCAAACGACCGTTATATTTTGATAAACAAGCTTGATTTGTTCTAGAAGTAAACGCATCTACCAATATTGAAATTTTACAGAACGACAAATATAATATTTTAAATTTTATTAACATGTTTAGATAATAAATGTAAAGTATTTTGTAAACGGCATTGGGCTTATAAAACTTTCTTTCCACATTGAGTTTTAGATTTTCTCCGTTGACCCCTCCAACAAATTAAATGTGTCATTCATTAACACCAAATGGTTGTAATGGATGAAGGAAGTGGAGGATTAGTGAACAATATACGTGAACAAACCATTCACCACTCAAAAGCGGGCACTGATTAGTAGTTTTGTTCTCATCGACTTTTGGGAACAGTTGTACATTTGTGACGAGTACATCTTGGCGTAGGTTAGGAGCAGATGAAACAGGCTGTTCTCTGAGGCAACGCAAACAGCTTTTAAATACTTTTGAATATCTTTCTAAACATGGTGGAAGATCATCTCATAATATAGTCACCGCTAGTCCGGCCTAATACGAGAGTAGCACGCTAGACCATGCAGCCATCGCCTACTTTAAAACTCAATTTTAAAAATTTATGCTTTTTATTAATAATAAACTGAACTGTATTCTACAATTTGCTATGGTCCTCTAAACTATGTTTTTAATTTTCAATATACACTTTATTGCTTTTCTGCTTAAAAAAAAAGTTGCAAATCTTGTAGTCAACTCAAAATTAATCAGTTTTGTATAGTTTATTTAAGATTTAAGTTAAACCTAATTAAAAAATTGCACGCTTTTTAATCTTCTTCTTTAGTTCTGAACCTGTCCCACTCCCTCCCACTAGTGAGATGGAGCAGCAACAGCTGTTATTTTCTGCCACGGGTACAGCTGTGACGGCCACACAAACAACTAGGGAGCCAACCTGCTCCCACAACACAAACAACCAGGGAGCCAACCTGCTCCCACAACACAAACAACCAGGGAGCGAACCTGCTCCCACAACACATACAACCAGGGGGCGAATCTGCTCCCGTGACACAAACAACCAAGGAGCGAACCTGCTCCCGTGACACGAACAATTAGGGAGCGAACCTGCTCCCGCGACACATACAACCAGGGGGCGAACCTGCTCCCACAACAAAAACAACCAGGGAGCGAACCTGCTCCCGTGGCACGAACAATTAGGGAGCGAACCTGCTCCCACAACACATACAACCAAGGAGCGGACCTGCTCCCACAACAAAAACAACCAGGGAGCGAACCTGCTCCCACAACAAAAACAACCAAGGAGCGAACCTGCTCCCGTGACACGAACAATTAGGGAGCGAACCTGCTCCCACAACACATACAACCAGGGGGCGAATCTGCTCCCGTGACACAAACAACCAGGGGGCGAATCTGCTCCCGTGACACAAACAACCAAGGAGCGGACTTGCTCCCGTGGCACGAACAATTAGGGAGCGAACCTGCTCCCACAACACATACAACCAGGGGGCGAACCTGCTCCCGTGACACGAACAACCAGGGAGCAAACCTGCTCCCACAACACAAACAACCAAAGAGCGAACCTGCTCCCGTGACACGAACAATTAGGGAGCGAACTTGCTCCCGTGACACGAACAATTAGGGAGCGAACCTGCTCCCGCGACACATACAACCAGGGGGCGAATCTGCTCCCACAACAAAAACAACCAGGGAGCGAACCTGCTCCCGTGGCACGAACAATTAGGGAGCGAACCTGCTCCCACAACACATACAACCAAGGAGCGGACCTGCTCCCACAACAAAAACAACCAGGGAGCGAACCTGCTCCCACAACAAAAACAACCAAGGAGCGAACCTGCTCCCGTGACACGAACAATTAGGGAGCGAACCTGCTCCCACAACACATACAACCAGGGGGCGAATCTGCTCCCGTGACACAAACAACCAGGGGGCGAATCTGCTCCCGTGACACAAACAACCAAGGAGCGGACTTGCTCCCGTGGCACGAACAATTAGGGAGCGAACCTGCTCCCACAACACATACAACCAGGGGGCGAATCTGCTCCCATGACACAAACAACCAGGGGGCGAATCTGCTCCCATGACACAAACAACCAAGGAGCGAACATGCTCCCATGACACGAACAATTAGGGAGCGAGCCTGCTCCCACAACAAAAACAACCAAGGAGCGAACCTGCTCCCGTGGCACGAACAATTAGGGAGCGAACCTGCTCCCACAACACATACAACCAAGGAGCGGACCTGCTCCCATGACACGAACAACAGGTTGTATAGGAGCTAGGCACGTGGTACTACACAACTCGACATCTTGGAGCAGGGCAGCAGAACATACCACAGTTAATAGTAAACAACACACAAGTCCATATAGAAATTTAAATACGTTTTGAGGGTCATCACTCATCATTAATGGTCCTACATCACAGACGGTTTTTGCTATTATTACATGTGTAGTGCCACGCGCCTATCTCCTATGCAACTTCTTGTACACGAATGCTGGCAACTTTGCTCTCAAGGTGTTGTACCCCGAAACTTTGAACACAATGTGATGATATTAGGGGGAGCTTGAACACACAAGAACGAGTAAATGACAACGATTTTCCCAATTGTAACCTCGGCTATGATATCTAGTTTAATGAAAGATGGCCTGGATATGAGACGAACCAGGATTATATTCCGTTCCCGATAGGTTTTTACCTGGATGACAATTCAAAAATCATATGTCTAGGTTTTGCGTTCCCAACACTTGTAAAATATCACAGTTTTGTTATAAATGTAAGGATCTTTAATTACCTGTTATATATTACATTTAAAATAACGTAAACTTAAGTTTTCTCATACTATTTCATTTTTTTAAATAATTTCTTTTTATCCAACTTGAAACAATATTTTAAACATAATTAAAAGTACTTATTTTTTGTTTTGGAACGTTATTGATTATCTTTAATATAGTGCACACATCAATACCTTTTAATACATGCATCGTATTTACTTGGAAAAGAGAAAATTCTTGTCATTTTTTTACATACAATAAATTATTTTATGATTATTTTATCGTATTTTGAAATATTTAACTGAATAAAGTATTTTCATCAACTGCGTGTCAGCATTATTGTAAAAAACATTTTTTGAAGCTATGTTCGTTAGAAGTTTTTGTGAAAGTGGTGTGAATATTTTTTTAAGTCGAATAAAACTATAGATAAACTTTGTGACCGACCTCAAATAAATATATAAATAATATTGGCCTAAATTACTGTGGTTAACTATCACATTAATATATTACCATCTGTTTTCATTACAGTCATCCAAAGTGATGGATGTCAGCTGTTGGCGTAGTGACATATTAGGGATTACTTCTAGTAACATTTCGAGCTGTCATCCAGGTAAACTTAGCTCGTGAATGACTTATACGCGGTAGAGCACAGACGCTCAAAGCTAAAGGTACCAGGTTTGATTTATTTGTACAGGTTTTCATTTTCCACTCAGTATAAATAAATATGTTTGTTGCTAACATAATTCCATAACAACCCCTTCACATGATTTTATTGAAGAAATTGTCTCGAATGCGACTAAGGATCTGACAAACATTGAGAGCGCTAGGGGTACATTCTACCGCCTCCCCCTTCCTTTCCACTCTCCCACATATGACGTTATTAATGATGACAAGAAGACCTCCCACCCTACTTACATGTATCTATATGTGTGTATGTGGTTTACTTTGATGTCTGTCTGGGTAAAAAAAAAGGTTGAGAGAGAACTTCACAAGGAGAGCAGATAGAGATCAAAAGCTCCGATTTCAAGCCATAAAAAACCAAGAAAATCTCTTTTGATCCTGTTCTTAGAGTTTAAAGAGTCAGGGTGGAGTGGTAAGCGTGACTCTCCATCTTCCAGTGTACGGGTGTTTATTGCGTACTGACGGGTTGGCCCTGGGACAGGAATTAACAGGGACTTAGCTCATATACTAATATTGGGAGTAATGCATTTTTCTTTTAAAGGGGTGTTCGTGTTGTGATATGGGAATTAATTAAATATTTGATTTCAAATTCAACTATTTAGTCAACATCAGGTGAGTATTTAAGAACCATAGATTACCATCCTTACAACAAACTATAATATATATAATAATAATAACAGTAACAATGATAAACCTACAATACTGAAAAATTGTCACAAAAGTTTTTGATAGAGTTACAGTTATTACTATTATTATTGCTATCATCACCATCATCATCATCATTATTGTTATTACTAGCATAATACACGATTAAAATCAATGGCCTGATTAATGATCGTGTAATGTGCCCAATTGGCATTTATTGGACAATGATTGCGAGTGGAAATAACTTTTGAGTGATTCTCAAAATCTGGGAAGTGCATTTCAGTTAAAGGCCCTATATTAGATCAAATATGTACTTCAATGTAAATATAAAACGGTTCCTCACTCGAATATTTCATTATAAACCAACATTTTTGTATATACCTTTTCGTTGTTTTTTTGGAATCCTCCATGTAAATTTTTGGTCACTAAATGTTCTTACACGATAAATATTAATCATGATTATATGATTGACACGTTTGTAAACGAGCAGTCATGAAGGAAGATGATTTAAAGGAGAGAAATGTGTTTAGAAAATATGAACATGAGCTTTCTTGATTTGAATACAATCATATTTGTCTAAGCTAAACATGTTTGTGAGCAATTTTTATCTTATGCGTCTTTATTTTTATGTTTACTTCACCTCACATTGTAAAGCTTACAATATATTCCCGTATATCACAATAAAGGGTTATAAGAGTGGACATTTCGTGCTTACTCTATAGATATATATTTATTTTTAATATACAAGTTCTTTTAATTTTCTTCTGTGGGTTGATTGGGATGGATAATAATAATAATAATAATAATAATAATAATATAACCTTGTGTTATTGGAAAATAATTAATATATTTTTACTTTTAATCTATATTGCACAATACAAAATAATAATATTTTACTTGCACTTGTTGCCCTTTTAATTGTTTTTCTAATTTCTAATAAAAATTTGAATTTTCTCATCCCTTAAATAGGCGGCAGGCTGATCAAGCCCAGGACGTAATGCCCCTGAGTCTAGTACAATTTTTAGCTATCAGATAAGATACTTCCTCTTAAAAATTGGACATAATACACTTCGTTTACACTAAAAGCTAGTAATCATACCTTGATAAATTACTCCATGGCCCTATATTTTAAGCTATACCCTAATTTTTTTAGGAAGTCCACTTTCCACCACCAACATTGATTGAAAGTCACTAAAATCTGGTATTCTATAAATAAGTTATATTTGATTTATTAGTTATAAAAGTGATCTAAAAGTTATCAAAAGCTTCCGATAATACTTTATAATGGATTATTGTTTAACTTATCTTTACATTACTAATTAAACGGGATAGACATGTAAATGCAACTGTAATATTTTTTTGCCGTTGTTGTTGTAACATGAGTCTCCAGTTTTCAAACAACAGGCTTCTTATAAAAATAGTACTGTACAACACAGTGGAAACAAGCAAGGTAAGTCTGTTGTTACCTTTCCGGTTAGACAGAGGGCACGTTAAACAGTATAATATGACTTTGTGGAATGTAAGTTGGTATTAAAATGTTTTAATCAGTTATCACTTAACTCACCAAAGACGTCAAAAGGCTATGATTCGTGTAAACTCCAAATTTCAATCCTTTCATCTCTTCTCCCCTTCCCACGAGGTGGGTTGATTTGAAGTGGAGCGAATGTCATAGGGATGTAACCTGCTGTGCGGGCGCTCTAACCTCTCTTCTACTCATGTCAACAAGCAGGCGGCTTCTTTTGATGTGTGGTTGAGTGAGCGCGCACTTCCCTTTGTGTGCCACTTACTTCCCCCTTCCCCAGACATTCTGTTAAATATGTGGAAATCACTTTGCCAGGTCTCTACAACCCTCCCCCCATACTTCGAGGTCTTTTTTTGTTTGCACCACCCCCCATGTCATATTATAAAGTACTTCACATATGTATAATCCGCACAAAAGGCAGTTTAATTTCGTCTCACTCGCTCTTCATCTAGCGAGAAGTTAAGATAAGGTATTGTGACACAAAGTGCTCAAAGTAGCGGTAAGAATCAACAGAAAATGTCGCCCCCACCCCCTTCCCATGACCCCTAGCTCTTGCTGATAAACCTTCTCGCTCCGCCTGTCTGTCATCTTGCGCTACATCCAAAGTTTCAGTTTCGAGTTTGCTTGGATTTGTCCGAGCACGAGTAACAAAAAGTTATGTGAGCGCTATCTACGATCATTTCAGGAGTTACATTCAAATAAAAAGACTAAGGGACCATGTCTACACATTGCTCTACGTGGAAATGACAGATATTCTGTTGGAAAGAATACGATTTTGAAAGCTATGGCAAAGAACGGGATGTACAAAGTATTACTGGGGAGAAGAAGCCGGGGAGAGGGGTGGCCTAAGCCCTCCCGTAAGTTTGATTCATCAGATGCCAATCAACTCTGTGACACAATCGGCTAGAAATAGTAGGTTTACACCAACACTTTTGGACGTAGATCAGTTCTGATTAAACATTGATGGGCATAAAGAGTTGATAGAAGTTCCTAATACTGAACATTGTTGAGATAATGATATATTGATAAAAACTGCATTCACCAGTTTAGAATGGCTTCACAAACAAACATTGTAGCACTAGCCACTAGCTAAACACTACAAAGAACAAGAAATACACCCGACTTACCCAATTGCACCAACTCCACCAGCGGCTGGCTCTACAACACGCCACGCCGGCCCACCGAAACAAACCGCACGAACCAGACAACCGTCCAAACTGTACTGAGAGACGCGCCCATTCAAACAATCAACAACAGCAGCCGTCCCCCACCCCTGGTCTCCGATCGGAAAGAACATCGCCAGTGCCCAAGTTTTGTTTCCTCGGCCGTCTAGAAGCTTGTGGGTCGTTCCCCGCCATGTTCTGGTTCTTTC
>CABFOW010002859.1:55303-76377 GCA_902141385.1 Timema californicum | reverse complement strand
CCCCCCCCCCCCCGTCCCCTTCCCTAGCGACATCCATGTACTGTAGAGTGGTCAAGTCTCTGTCGAGGGTAGCACGAGTTTTATTCTTGCATGTTGTTTCAGACGGGATGTGAAGGAGGACCTTTCTTCTCGGACCTGAACCAGCGCGTGGAAGACCTTTGTTCCGAGATACTGTTCGAGGCGGAGACTCTGGACCTTCTGGGGGTCCCTCCCATCGTGGTGGACCTCTTCCTGGAACAAGGCGCGTTCCCTCTCTTTCTGTGTCATACGTTGGGCGTCTGAGCGTGATAGTAGGCACACAGACCAAGCCGTCAGGCTCATCTGGTTTGCCTGGGATGGAAAGATCGAGGTTCGAATCTCGGCCGGGTGTACTCAGGGTAGTGGTGTCTTTTTTTGGAAGATTCTCAATTATTTTAGTCGTGGGGGGAAAAAAATCAGCTAAATATCCCAAGTCATAAAGGCTCCATTTTAGTTTAATTCTCTTCTCCCACTCACGTATCGACTACAGCGCTTGGTGGTTGAACGTGTCACTAACGTCGGGTCTACTGTAGACCAGATATGTTAATAATAATTCAATATTATAATCAGAACCTTTACGAAAATATGTATTGGATTCTATCATCTGAAATATTTACTGAAAAATGTTCAAATTTTATTGCCTTTATATTTATATATATTTAATTTTCAGCTTATCATCAATAATATAATTAAGTTAATTTTAAGTTTGGGTCTAATTATTTGTAAATAACTTTTGATCCTAAACCGCAGCCGCAAACAGCTATAATGAAAAATATTCCGGAAAATGTTCGCCTCTGTAACTAATGGTGTTTTTTTGTTGTTGTTGCTAAATTACTATCCATGTTTTCTCCATGCAAATGCGGTTACACTTCCTTTCAAGCGGTACCTTCATCCTCCCTACCCCCTAGTGTGCGGATAGTCGGGATGGGTAGTGAGACACAGGGAATTGGCCCTCCATGCCCCTCTTGATCGTGTGAGGATGTCCGCAGTGACCCTGTGCGGGATGGAAGGGTTCATGGAGTTCACCAGACTGGACTGGCTGGAGAGGATCGTGTCCCTGCAGAGGTCTCCGGGGTGCTATGGGGACCTGGAGGTCGAGGAGAGGGACCTGGCCAGGGCGCTCAGGTACAGCTTCTTCCCCCTGTCGCACTGATGTGGGGAACGTGACAATACGTCGGCTTTCTTTCAATTCTGGTAACACGAATATTTTTGGACCAAAATAAATAAATTATTATTATTATTATTATTATTATTAGCACCGCGTCTTACTACCCGTTGGGGTTATACGCGCTTACACTAATGTGTAATGGTAGGGTGATTGTGAGATGAAATGGAGGACCTACAGTTTAACGTGGGATCCAAACCACGGTGGTGGTGAAGGAAGGGTTTGGTAATCAGATAAATCTGTGCTGGGACCGAGGTTTGAACCCCGGCCGCCAGCACAGAAGTCTGACAACTTAACTCTATACTACCAGGTGACCTTCAATTACTTAATAATGTCTCTGAGCACAGGATGAAGAGTATTGGCGTACTAAGCCAAAGGTCCCGGGTTCGATCCCCGTGTCTAGCTGTCATGTCAACCAATTAAAATTAGAATGTAAGCCACCATATGAGAACATACGTGCAAATGTATCATAGCAATTATTTCAGCGATCCTAGGACTCGCGCGAAGAGGGAGGACGGGGTGATGGAGTTCAACTGTATGATGCACGTTACCGGACTGGCCGCCGCAGCGCTAGCGACCGGGGCAAGGTCCCTGGTGAAGGCTGGACCAATGGTCCTTTAACCGACTGCCACACACCTCTGGACAGAGTCATGACCTTGCTACGCCGACAATCACTGTCTGGATGCTTTAGTTTCTTATGGATTTTGAAAAATATTTTCTTTTAAATATACTATTTATTCAAACCACAGCTCCTGTCTTTTTATTTTTAAACAAATTTAAAGTGTTGGAGCTTTTGTCAAAATGTTTTTTATCATATGACTGTGACTCATTCAAGGAGGCATTGTAAAATGAGGCTTGAAAACTGTTCTTTAAAATTGGTTTTAATTTTCATATTTGGTTCTCAAACTGGTTACTCATAATATTGGTTACAACATAATAAAAAACCAAATACACTTGAGCTGTTAAATAAAACAATACTAATATCGATGATAATATTGCTGGTCGGTTTTGTGTGCCTCGCCCCGATTGGCGCAAACTCAGCAAAAAACATCCCAGCATTCCTCTGGCATTCATCTATTATATTTAGGCACGGTTCTTTATCAACTTATAACAAATGAATAGCATTAAATAATATTGAACTGAATTAAATTGTTTTCTTTCTTTACTTTGCATCCATCACTGTTTCCAGCCTGGCTCAGTTTTTTATTCACGACATATATCTATCACTACCGGCTTGCTAGGCTTGTCTTTGCTTCATACGCCTTATAATCTAATGTAAGACTAGGACAGGCACAACGTCCACTCCCAATAAAAGGTTTTTAATACATTTTAGAGCGATCCACTTATATATTAATGGTGTTATGGAACAAAATTAAAACAAAACAACGCTTTTTTTAGCATTTTACGTGACCCCCAGTATACACTACAACAAATCTTTATATTAAAAAAATAAAACACATACAAAGTAACTTAAAAATATAAAACGAGTCAATTAACAGTTTGCGTGTTAAGAGCATTCAGCTTTGTTCGATATCTGCGTGTACCCCGTCGAGGACGCTATCAGCGTCGTGGAAGCTGTCAATGCTGCTGTCTGATCCGTCTTCGCTCAACTCCTCCTCCTGCTCCTCTTCCTCGTCGTCTCCGTCGTCGGCGTTGACGTGCCTCACCTCGATGTCGACATTGATTTCCAGTTGCATCCGTATGTCGAGTATCATAAACCCGACCGTGATGAGTACCGGGAGACGGAACCGAGAGTTCCACGCCAGGGTGAACAGGAACAGCAAACCGTTCCGGAAGCCTCCCCCCAGTCCGAGAAACGAGGAAATCGGCGAGAGACCAGCTTCGGGCTTGAGGATCATCGTGAGGAGGGTCTGTAGTTGTACATTGGTGCGGTTTCAGAAGCTTCCTTCAGCGGTGAAAGTGAACAATGATAAAGTGTTCAAATCTGAAAAATAAGAATAATAGATAGGGTTATAGGAAGTCCCCTTATTCAAATCAAATCAAAGTATAGTTGAATATATGCAATATTCTTGAAGCAGAATCAAATTTAAATAAATTATATTTAAAAAAACAAAAATTACAGGTATTATTATTATTATTATTATTATTAGCACCGCGTCTTACTACCCGTTCAGGTTATACGCACTTACGCTAATGTGTAATGGTAGGGTGATTGGGAGATGAAATGAAGGACCTGCAGTTTAACGTGGAATCCGAACCACGGTGCAGGCCTGGCATTCATTCCCCACATTCACAAGATGTCTCGTCAGAGGTGAAGGAAGGGTTTGGTAATCAGATAAATCTGTGTCGGGACCGAGGATTGAACCCCGGCCGCCAGCACAGAAGTCTGACACCTTAACCCTAGGCCGCCAGGTCACCGACTACAGGTATTATTAAATATCATTTATTAAATGTTTTTACAAACAGGATTAACATATTTCACCTTAAGATAATAAACGAAGTTATTATAACATGCATTTTAATTATTTAAAAATGTTGTCGTGTCTACATTAATTTGTGATGTTTTAAGCAGCGCGAACACAAAAGGACATTAATGTGTATTTTAATAATTATAGTATTTTTAATGATGAAGCTTTGTATAAATTGTCAAATCTCGAATTTTACTTTCGAATTGAAGTGAGTTTTGAAGTTTCGCACACCCCTAAAAAAAATAACTAACATAAGTACTTGCACATGCAAAAAAAAAAAGTCAACACAAAACTCAATGTAGGTAGTATTACATGTCATCATTTGTTCTTGAGGAATCATTTTATTCAACTGCTTTGGCCTGTCAGTTTAGATTGTGTGTGCAAGTAAAGCCATCAACTTAATTTAAATATATTTTAGGTTATATATTGTGTGTTGTGTGTGTGTGTGTGTGTGTACGTGTGTGTGTATGTAGCTATCTAAATATTTACAAACATAAGACAATAATTTTACCGGTTGTCGTATATGGATGTGGAACCTTACACAACAAACACAAATTTAGAGTCTTAGGTGCTTAGGAAGATGTTTGGTTTAAAGAGGAATGAGGTTACCGGGAAGTGGAGGAGGTTACATAATAATGATTCAAATACCTTGTATACTTTACTTAACATTATTAGGATAATTAAGAGTTGTAGAATATGGTGGACAGGATATGCAGCACGAATGGAAGATTCTAGAGCCTTGTTCCGGGGTAGTGAGTGGTAAACCCAATGGGAAGAGACCATTGGGAATACCTAGACGCAGATGGGAGGACAACATTAGAATGGACCTGAAAGAGATAGGGTGTAATGAGGTGGACTGGATAGAACTATCTCAAGATAGAGATAGTGTGTAATGAGGTGGACTGGATAGAACTAGCTCAAGATGAGAATAGTGTTTAATGAGGTGGACTGGATAGAACTAGCTCAAGATGAGAATAGGGTGTAATGAGGTGGACTGGATAGAACTAGCTCAAGATAGGGATAGGGTGTAATGAGGTGGACTGGATAGAACTAGCTCAAGATAGGAATAGGGTGTAATGAGGTGGACTGGATAGAACTAGCTCAAGATAGGGATAGGGTGTAATGAGGTGGACTGGATAGAACTAGCTCAAGATGAGAATAGGGTGTAATGAGGTGGACTGGATAGAACTAGCTCAGGCTAGGGAAAGGGATGGAGGTTCTATTTATGTCCAAATGAGATAAGTGGATGATGATAGTAAATATTATTGGGTAGAGCCAATGACAAACTTAAAACTAACTTGAGCCTAACTATTCTAACCCTTCTGACCATGGGAATAATTTCCCTTTCAAGAAAAATCCTCCAGTACCAGCTGGAAATCGAACCCGGGACCTCTAAGTCAGCACCCAGGTGTACTAACCACTATGGCACGAGGCCGGTTAAATGTAATGTGTTTACATGTATGTATGTTAAATTGTTGTCTGGTATTGTTATTATTGTAAAAAAAAATCAAAAAAAAATCGTTATTTTCAAGAATATTTAAAAAAAATCCATATAAGACACAAAGCCAGCAGATAATTGTGCAACTTTCCTTCACCATAATTATGACAGCATTC
This sequence comes from Timema californicum, assembly GCA_902141385.1. NCBI lineage: Eukaryota > Metazoa > Arthropoda > Insecta > Phasmatodea > Timematidae > Timema > Timema californicum. The sequence goes on along the minus strand of CABFOW010002859.1, from coordinate 71,151 downwards.
TGGTAGAAGAGTTAATAAAATACATAACACTATCACTAGTTTAATCAAAAAAATCCATAAGAAATATAATTTTATCTTACCATTATAAATATATTTTTTAAAACATATTTCCTTGAGGTTTAAAATATGTTATTAACGTGATTGGAAAATTTGACAGGTTGTTTGTGTCGGCAATAGATAAACATTTATTCTTGTTCAAGCTTGCCAAAATTCAAAGAAATTATTTCCCGAGGAAGAATAAAATGTTCACGTCACTGTGACCAAAGTAAATAGGGTGAAATGCGCGGAAGCCATAGTGGAAATTTTATTTAATAGAAAAACGCTTTTATTTATTTGGAACAGTGTTTCCATGAGCTTTAATAGCCCGTCGTTGGAAACTATACAGATAAAATTACATTTGGCAGGATAGTGACAAAAACAAAAGACTATAACTATCCAAAATAAAAATACAATTTTGCGGGATTCTAGACAAAAAAATAATAAAAAACGAAGGTACAATTGACATGAATAAACAAAACTATAACAAAAAAGATCAAATGCAATAGGCATATTATAGACATGAATAATAGGAAAATCATACAACATTATTACCGTACATGATAAGGTATACGATATACAGATAAAATACAGTATGGTGGCTTGATATACAGTCAATATATAATAATTTAGTGATACCAGAGGTAAACATTAAGACTATAAGAAATAGAAAAAAATTACAATGTTTTATTTTATAAAAGCTTAAACTCTAAATCAATATAATGTAATTTACTACTCAAGTCACTAGCCAACTTTTGTTTTGTTTATATATTGTATTGACATTTAGAATATGTATGATATTCTATTATTACACATATTATATTCAAATTAAGATACCTTGTTTGTTTCAACAATTTATCAGGAAATTAATATTTTAAAAATATTTATTCTCATGCTATGTTTAGACTTCAGGTATGTCGTGGATTTTAAAATTACTAATAGGTTATTTAACAACAAGTTTTCTGCAGTGCTTTATTGAGGTATTACAACTCAATTACACGTTTTCACAAAATATGACTCATATTTAACAGCATTCAAAAATAAATTACTAAATTACATTCATAGATAAGGGAGTACTGATTACATTTTAGGACCACACTTAATTGCTTCTAAATATATTTGATATTATTTATATTTCTTTTAGTTAAGATGCCAATGTAGTTCTTTGTTAATCCAGTGAGCTGAAGTAATTTGAAGTTCGCTTCCTAGCCAATAACTGTTGAAGTTCCCTCAAATGAAATAAATAAATATCGTATAGTATTAAATTCTAGTCCCAACATGGCGGGTGCGTTTATTTATAGCTATCGATGCCCCTAGTGTGTTCATTGCAATTAGTTCCAAAATTAACTTTCGTGTTATCTTGAGAGATCAACTTTTTAATCGTAGATTTAAACTCGTGTCAAAAAGGTCAATAGATACTACTTTTCTTTTCAAATTTTGTTGTTGTTGAATGATCTAAATATACTTAACAATAAAATAAAATTAAAAATAGTCTACTAAACTATTTTACTTATAGTTTGAATCAATAATGAGACCTTTTAATTCATATCTGTCAATTTTACTTGACATGTTTAATGTTTATGCTTGCCGGCTTTCTAGATCAAATGCAATTATTGAACTAAATTAAGACTGGCAATATGAAAATCCTCTTAATTCTATATTGTCATCAATTTAATGTTTCTGTCATATAGAGGCTATAGCATTTTTATCTAACTCACAGATTGAAACACACTCACAATATTATATGGGGCAATAAATTAAGTTAAACCATTTACTAACTTGTTATGAAAAAGGATTTTCTTCTATTTAGTGTTGGCGCGACCTTCACAAACATTTGACCTCCAATTCGAGAGTAATATTAATGTTCTTACATAAAGAGTTGGCAAACATATTATATACGTGTCATATTGACACGTATGTAATTGTTCGCCAATAGAAAAAGCAAATCCCTTCAATACTATCTAAGGCTTTAAATTGGAAGCACACTGCATTTAACTAATAATGGACATCACTTTTGCAACAAAACGCGTTTTGGTGACAGGCGCAGGGCAAGGTATGTTGAAGTTGTTTTTAAAAACTTAAATAGAAAATGTGGGCATTTGGTTTATTTATTTTGAAAACAGATTGAGCTTAAAAAAAAGTTTATAATTTCAATCCTTCTAGGGAGACCTAATTAAAGAAAGGTCTGATATTTTAGCTCTGTATGCATTTCCTCTGCCTACTAAACCAGATTTGATTACCAACACTGCCAAAAATATATAATTATTATTAATTAAATCAAGGCTTCCCTGTACCCAATGGTGAATTAATTGATCAAGAATAGGGCGTGGTGCCTTTTTTTTTTAGCGCATTAAGAAAGTTTTTGTTAAATCTGCCTCACTCACACTATCGTAAATCAAAACTAAAGTTTCTTGCCTGGAAAAATATATTTTGTAAGACACTCACTTTGATGGCCTCACTCTCGGAATGGACTGCCGATGACGGGGATATGGAGGTTTAAATCCCAGTTGGGTGTACTGAGGGTGTTATTTTCTACAAATGATTTTCCTCTCTCTCTCCATACAAATACGGTTACACTCCCTCTAAACTCAACCATCCTTATCATTTAACACATAATCATAAATAGTACACCCGAACAAGTAGCAGGTCCTTAAGATGCGGTGCAGATTTTTTTTTAATTTTTAAATTTTATAAATAGATACCATACTAGGTTATTATTATTATTATTATTACTATACACAAATAGTATTATTATTATTATCACCGCATCTTACTACCTGTTCGGGTTATACGCACTTACGCTAATGTGTAATGGTAGGGTGATTGTGAGATGAAATGGAGGACCTACAGTTTAACGTGGAATCCGAACCACGGTGGAGGCCTGGCATTCCCCACATTCACAAGTTGTGATTAATACACGTCTTGTCAGAGGTGAAGGAAGGGTTTGGTAATCGGATAAATCTCTGCCGGGACCAAGGATTGAACCCCGGAACCCCAGCACAGAAGTCTTGACACCTTACCCCTAGACCGCCAGGTCACCTTACTAGGTTAGTTAAAATACTAGTAGCCTAAGAGACTCAATTTTTTTTTTCTTGGCAAAATATTTTTTCTCTCTCGACTAGATTAAGTGATGTAGTGCATAGTCCATTCATTACACTTACATTTTTCTGGCAGTTATTAGTTATTAAAAACCAATGTTCTGTATTCTTCTTTCTCAAATCTTCACTTTGAAAAGTTACGTTAATTTAAATCATTTGTCTTCTAGTTCTTGATAACACTCTGATGAGCGGAAAGAATGATTGTCCACTCTCCTTCCTCACAAATGTGGCTACAGTAGCACCATGGCTTCTTTGGTGCTGACTGACAGCTCACAGCTGACTTCTGACAGTCAAGATTTAGGTTTATACCTAAATTTTGACTGTCAGAAGTGACAGCTGCTAAACACATGTTTTTTCAGATCATATGGTTCGGCTTAGGGATACATTAGTAGCCCTATGGCTTCTTTGGTGCTGACTGACAGCTCATAGTTGACTTCTGACAGTCAACATTTAGGTAAATACCTAAATTTTGACTGTCAGAAGTGACAGCTGCTAAAAACATGTTTTGCAGATCATATGGTTCGGCTTAGGGATACATAATTTGGTCTGGTAACTTTTCAAAGCTGTCAGTCAGCACCAAAGAAGTCATGGGGCTACTGTACACTCCCTTTAAATTCAACAATTCTTATCCCTTAACACATGTTTTTCAATCCAAATTACAAAAATAGGAGCTAAAGAATTAAAAAAAAAACTATAAAATATTATATTACTTTAAGTTTTTATTTTAAAGCCGGAGTTTGAGTCGGTACATTTTTACTGTCTCAAGACTCCACAACCTTGGGGGGAAAAACCATCCTAACCACACCTGACCAGGATTCGAACTCAGATCTCTCTACCATCGGCAGTCTGGCCTTACATGAGTGCGACTCCTTAGACCATGCGACGACCAAAGCAGGTCAGACGACATCAAAAGGTTATTGTGTATTGGTATTTTCCCCCCTAACTCTGGAACAGGGATTGGTAGAGACTTGGTCAAGAGGTTGCTGAAATATGGGGCCGAGGTCGTGGCCATATCCCGCACCAAGAAACACCTCGATTCGTTAGAGGCAGAAGTAAAGACTACCAAGCTGAAGACCATCAACGCAGACCTGTCGGACTGGAACATGGCGAGACGTGCCGCCGAAGAAGCTGGACCCATAGATTGTCTGGTCAACAACGCGGCCACGGCCATCCTGGAACCTTTCTTCGACATCAAACCTGAGAGCATTGACGAGTAAGTGTTCCTACGTCACTCTCTCGTGTCAAAATTGAATTTAGTCTCGGAAATATACCCTTGCTGTGCATTCACAAACATTGGAATGCAAACAAATTCAACAACAGATTTTTGAACCCCATTTCCTAATACTTTTAAATCTAACCAAAAACCATGAATATTTTAGTTTGTATGAATTTCTGAAATAAAATCTCTTTGTAACACATTTCATTAAAAAAAAGGTTGTTTTTGTGTCATAACACAAATGGGTTATTGTCAAAAATGTTGTAAACATGATCTTCAAATTACCCTTGCATCGAGGGATAAAATATTATTGTGGGGGCTGGTGGGGATTAAAACCCAACTTCAATTGGTGGTATGGACAATGTATAGCGTGATGTATAATTTCCCGCTACAGAATTGATACTAGCCGTGTTAGGCGCACGCAGGTGTTGGTACGCTTGACTTTGATCCTCAATCTGGTGAACACAGGGTAATACCCCCACCCCTCACATACAATATGGTTTTAAATCTTCTCTCCAAACAATTTTTCATGATCTGCTTCAGTGGACATGTGGTCTAACGCGTTACTCTCGCAGTAGACTAGACCTCCAATGACGCAGAGATCGAGGTTCGAATCTCGGTCGGGTGAACCTGAGGGTCGTTTATCCTAAATGGTTTTCCACTCTCCGCGCAAATGCGGGTAGACTTCCTATTAATATCACCTTCATAATCCCTTAAACCATTAGTGTAATTAGTACATAGGCGTATAATCTGAATGGGCAGTAAGACATGGTAATAAAAAAAATTGTGCATTTCTTAAAAATTCACCCTCTATCTCTGATTTGTAGGTTAGTCGATTAATGTCCCCATTTTCTTCGTGCTAGTTTAGCCTTCTGTGAATATTCTTTCTCTGTCCATAGTTCTTTCAACATAAACGTCAAGAGCATTATCAATGTGAGTCAAGTCATAGCCAAGGGGATGGTTGACAGAAAGAACGGAGGCACCATCGTCAACGTATCCTCCCAGGCTGCAAAGGCAAGACACAACTAATGTTTTATTAGGTTAAGGTCTGCCCGCCGATCTGTATTGGAGTTTGTTTCTATGAAGATTTAAAAGGTTGTATGTGAAGCCTGTCAAGGGGAAATCATGTATTACTTACACTGATGGGCACACAGGCACATGTGTCATTCTCGTCTACTCTGGTTTGCCGGTGACGTTCAGGTCAGCGCTCAAATCATAAATGGTTGCTACCAGCACAAATGTGGGTACACTTTCTTAAAATTCTACCTCTGCCGTCCTTGTCCTATTAGTTTAAGACCAAGTGGATATGTATTAAGATGCAGTACAAAAATTGGAAGGTACAGTAGCCCCGTGGCTTCTTTGGTGCTGACTGACAGTTTTAAAAAGTTAAGTGACCAAATTATATATCCCTACGCCGAACCATATAATCTGCAAAAAACATGTGTTTAGCAGCTGTCACTCCTGACAGTCAACATTTAGGTATATATCTAAATGTTGACTGTCACAAGTCAGCTGTGAGCTGTCAGTCAGCACCAAAGAAGCCACGGGGCTACTGTATATAGTCGGTGACCTGGCGGTCTAGGGGTAAGGTGTCAGACTTCTGTGCTGGCGGCCGGGGTTCAATCCTCGGTCCCGGCACAGATTTATCTGATTACCAAACCCTTCCTTCACCTCGGACAAGACAATAATACTGTATATACCTAAATGGTGTTACCTGATTTGGTGGTTGAACGACCAAAGGCGAGAGTGGACTCCGGATGACGAGATTGAATCCTGGTCGGGTGTATTGAGGATGTTTTTTTTTTCCACTCTCCTTCATGCAGATGTGGGTACACTTCCTATAAATTCGACCTTCCTCATCGCTAGCCCCTTAGCATAATTAGTACATAAGTGTATAATCTGAATAGGTGCACACTGCTTTTAAAAAAATGAAAAAGATGTGCACAAAGTTACAACTTATGTGGACAATTGCTCCATTTTGTTAAAACAATTGGTTGAAGTTTGTTATGAGCGTTCACGCTAACAATGTCTCAAGAGATGCTAGACCTCCCGTAGGCTGCTCTAGCCGACCACATGGTGTACTGCGGTACCAAAGGCGCGGTGGACATGCTGACCCGGACGATGGCCCTAGAGTTGGGACCCCACAACATTCGGGTGAACTCAGTCAACCCCACTGTCGTCATGACAGCCATGGGTAAGTTAGGCTGGTCCACCGCGGAGAAGGCGGACTCCATGCTGGCCAAGATACCTCTCGGGAGATTCGCAGGTGAGGGAACGTCCAGAACTTTGCACACTATTCATGATTTTGTACTAGATTTAGCAGAAAAAACAATAATCATGATTATCACGAAACCCGCTTCGGTAGTTAAATGGTGTAAGCCATCACTTTCGCATGAGACTGGACTGCTGATGCCGAGCAGATCAGAGTTCGAATCTCGGTCGGGTATACGGAGAGTGGTTTTCAAAATGGCTTTCTACGTTACCAACATAAAAATGCAGGTACACTTTCTATAAATTCAACCTTCCTCATTGATAGCACATTATCATAATTAGTATACATACATAAAACCTGAATGGGTAGTATGACACAGTGTTAAAAAATATCATAAAATAATCACCAAAGTAGCAATCACAAAATATTAGACGCAGTCACACGGCCATTGTTTTGGGAATATTTAAATGGTTATCGACAAAAGTAAAATTCTTTTCAGAAAATGTTTTGTGTATGCATTAATTAAAAGTTAAATATATATCTACAACTAATTTGGCATATTTTTAAAATTAAAATATATCTTACAAGACATTTTTAAGATCACTTTTATTTAAAATCGTAGTAGGGCCTGACTATTTTCCTTTTATTTGAAAGAGTGGAAAATCACTTCACTTTACTAATAAGACAACATGCACTATATCTCTATCGCCTGCAATTCCACATAATTACAAGCATTAACGACAGGGTGGTCATATCATCTTAATAAAAGGGATTATCTGATCAAAAGCTCAAATCTGAATTGATACAGTAGCCACATGGCTTCTTTGGTGCTGACTGACAACTTTGAAAAGTTACTAGACCAAATTACGTATCCCTACGCCGAACCATATGATCTGCAAAAACATGTGTTTAGCAGCTGTCACTTCTGAGAGTTAAAATTTATGTATATACCTAAATGTTGACTGTCATAAGTCAGCTGTGAGCTGTCAATCAGCACCAAAGAAGCCATGGGGCTACTGTAGTTATAAATAAAACAATATGTACGACAGCACCACTGGAACTAAACCGATGTTTCCGAATCAAGCTGGCCTTGCGCCTAGTGCTCATAGTGATCTCTAGTGGCATTAATAATATGATAGTTTGCCAACCATAAATAGAGAGATAGGAGTGCTTAATTTATTTCTAACATTATGCTTAGTTTTTTTTTAAATTTTAAATAATCAACTTACACGTTTCCGTTTAAGAATGTATAGTAAAAACGACGAAAAAACATATCTGGCAAAAAATGCCAAAAGGACGCAGGTTCCGCATACCTGTTACAAAGCATTTCAAGGAATTGTTTGCCACATTCGTTGAGTTACCTACTATTTAATAATATAATCTCTATTGTTATTATGCCAGGCCTCCACCGTGGTTCGGATTTCCACGTTAAACTGTAGGTCCTCCATTTCATCTCACAATCACCCTACCATTACACATTAGCGTTAGTGCGTATAACCCGAACTGGTAGTAAGACGTGGTGCTAATAATAATAATAATAATAATAATAATAATAATATATTGTTATTAAAATACACTTTTCTGAAATGGAATCTTTTGTTTTCCAGAGGTGCATGAAGTAGTGGACGCCATTATCTTCCTACTCAGTGACAAATCCTCCATGGTAAGCGGGATCAGCCTTCCAGTCGACGGCGGATTCCTCGCCTGCTAAAACGAGCCTTGGAACTTTCAGACTAGGGATGGACATCTAATCTAGTCTGCTAAATATCAATAATACAAACATAAAATGTAAAATCATGTTTTTTTTTTCTCAAATCATTTAAATAATTAAGGACTTTTGTAAGGAGAAAAAAAGTCAAAACATTTTACACATTTGTATACATTAATTATAGATGAGGTGCCTTAAATACCAATAAATAAATAACATTGATGATTGAAAACAATTAAGCATCTAACCTTCAACACACACACACATATATATAATACAGGCGTAGTTTGTTATTTCCCCTGTTGTTTAAAATGAGTTGATATTTGGTTGTTGTGTAATAAAAAAAATATTTGCATGTATTTTCATTCAAGTAAATATGAATAAAAGTTTAGTTAGCAATGATTGGCACTATTGTCTAAACCACACATGGTGTAATTATAAAACCAAACCGGAAATTCACTATTTCCAATAATATCATAACTACCCCCCAAAAAAGGCAGAATTACCCCCCCCCCCTCCCCACCCACCCACAAAAAAACCCAGCCTTCATTAAGAAATGTTTTGGTTATAAATATTGTTTTTCAATATCAAACTTTGACAATACAAGCTGTTACACTACAAAATTAAATTATAAATGGTGTTCATTGTAACTACCTATCACTATTTTATTAACGGCATTTAAAATGCGTATTAGGTATCACAAGTGTTTGAATGAACTATATATATGACAATTTAAATCGAACGCCAGCTCTAATGTCAAAAAGTCGGTGACCTGGCGGTCTAGGGGTAAGGTGTCAAACTTTTGTGCTGGGGTCCAGGATTCAATCCTTGGTCCCGGCAAAGATTTATCTGATTAACAAACCCTTCCTTCACCTCTGACAAGACATCTTGTGAATGTGTGGAATGCCAGGCCTCCACTGTGGTTCGGATTCCACGTTAAACTGTAGGTCCTTCATTTCATATCACAATCACCCTACCATTACACATTAGCGTAAGTGTGTATAGCCCGAACGGGTAGTAAGACACGATGCTAATAATAATAATTATAATAAATGTCAAGAAGAAACTCTATAAACTATATATTTACTTTAATAAACATAATATACTTTTTTTTTTTACTTTCAAAGGACGTTGTCTTGTTCTCGATACTTTTTTATGTTCTCGTCTCTTGAAAAAATGGTTCTCGCACATCCCTAGTACTATACCTGGACATCTCGTGTTTGGATTCTGACCAGCTCATTATACACCTTTATCACTTTAGATATGTGTGTAGGTACGTCTCCTACCAACGTTTTATGATCAGGTTATTAACACATATGAAATGAATATTATATAATCTAATTTAGGTGTGGAAATACTTAATTAAGATCTCCATTATTATGAATCACTATTGCCGTCTCTTGGGACCGCCAAAATGCGAGTCTGAGGAATTACTTCCCTTCTATAGTGGTCAACTGCTCTTAATGACTCAATTCGTTGGGTGGCTTGTTACTCAAAGAGGGTCCACCAATGAGATTTTAGCTTGGCCTGATTTATCGTCTAAAACTGTGGCAAGGGTTTGCTTTCACTTAAAAAGAAAAGTTTCGCCACTTTATCTAGGTCAGTAGTGTGTCATAAAAGAGCCAAGCTAGTTTGCTGGAAAATACGGGATTTGGTTTAAATTTTAATAACTTGTTGGTCTTTGAACTTCTAGCACTCAAATGTTTACATAAACTTGCAAACGTACTCACCAATCAGATGATATAATTATACATATACTTTTTAATTTTTAAATATAATTATAAAAATTATTAAAAAGAATATTAAAAAAAATTACTGTTTTATTTACCATTAATTATTAAACATTGAGATTTTAAATAGTTTGAAATAGAATAAATCACTGAAAAGAACATAAAATCTGAGTAAATAACTAAATTTACACAAAAAAAAACTAACTTTAGATATTACGCTAAAATTGGGTTATAGCATAGCAACTGTTTCAGTGACCATCAACTTTAGCAGGGCTCTAGTAAAATATGTTTACAAACAAGGCCAAAGATAAAATTCATAAAGTTAGAAAATAATGTTCATGTTCAGTGTATCGGAAGACAAATAAAAGTAGCTTGAACATACGAGAAAGCAGTGGAAATAAAACCTACCCTATCTGTTGACTTAACACTGAACTACGAGCTCGAAAATATGAGATCGCTGTGAGCAACGCTGGCAGTTTTAGCAACCTAAGGAGACAGGATGAGGTTACATTTCAAGCAAGGTGGTGAACCAACGTTGACCAGCTGAAGGAAGGTGGAAAACAAACAAAATCTAGGTCACACCCAACCGTCGGTTAAACGGGGTAAATCCTGAAAGTAACTTCCGATCTAGTGTGGCGCGTGAAGTAGTGGAGGTAATGGCCCCGCGTTTGCGCAGCCGCGTAGTGTGACTTAGTACACATCCAGCAGCGTTAAAGTGAACTTTGCGTCACTGCTATTCACACAACTGCCATTCAAAATGTGTGCTGCTATTGAAAATAAAGTTAGCTTCGAGGTACACTCAGTGATAAGATTTCTCTTAGCCAAAAACTGTAAAGCGGTTGAAATCCATTATCGGCTAGCAAAGTTTATGAGATCATCATGAATGAGACAATGGTGCTGTATGTTAAAAAAAAATGGGCGGACCAATGTCCACGATGAGGAAAGGAGTGGTCGGCCGACAACGATGAATGATGAACTGGTTCAGAAGATTAATGAAAAAGTTTGAGAGAACCCCCAATTGACCTATTCAGAGCTTTCTCGTACATTATTGAAGATCTTTCACACTGTTTTTCATGAAGTGATAAGTGAAACGTTAGGCTACTGGAAGTTTTGTGGCCCGTGGATACCTAAATTGCTTTCAGAACACCACCAAACGGTGACCTGGCGGTCTAGGGGTAAGGTGTCAGACTTCTGTGCTGGAGGTCCGGGGTTCAATCCTCGGTCCCGGCACAGATTCATCTGATTACCAAACCCTTCCTTCGCCTCTGACAAGACATCTTGTGAATGTGAGAAATGCAAGCCCTCCACCGTGGTTCGGATTCCATGTTAAACTGTAGGTCCTCCATTTCATCTCACAATCACCCTACCATTACACATTAGCGTAAGTGCGTACAACCTGAACGGGTAGTAAGACGCGGTGCTAATAATAATAATAATAATAATACCACCACCACCAAACAAAACGAATGGGATCGGCTTTCACCTTCCTCGAGCGTTACAACAGAGGTGATGCTTTTCCGGATCAGATCTTTACAGGTGGTGAGACTTGGGTCTAATATGTACATGTAGGGACGGAAATTCAATCGACGGGGAGGGGTCATACTCACTAGCTAAGAAAACCAAAGTAGTTCCTGCAAACTTTTTGTGCCAGGAAACTTAAGGCAACTGTCTTTTGGGACAGAAATGGAGTATTGTCAGGCGATTTCGTGAAACGGGGCTCCATAATCAACGCAGAGGTTTATTGTCATATACACTAAAGCTAAGGAGGGCCGTTAAGTACACACATCACAGCATGCTCAACTCTGGTTTGGCTTTCTTGCGCGGTGACGCCCACCCACATAGTGCTTGTGCGTACTCGACCCCTGCTCGAAACATTCAGTTAGACGTTATTTGATCACCCGCCATTGGCCCCTGGTGATTGTCTTCTTTACATGCACATGAAGAAATGGCTTGCATTGCAGCACTTTGACGATGACGACAAGTTGCAGCCCAGTATTGAGTGGCTCCCATCGCAGACGGCAGAATTCTATGACGATGAAATACAAAAGCTTGTAAAACGTTACCAGTGTCTCAATTTGGTTGGTGACTATGTCGAAAAATATTGCAAAATTGTTATTATAATTTTTTTATAAGAAAATATCTACAACAGTATTAATTTTTTTTTAGTTACCAAATGGAAGTTACTTTGTGGATTGCTTTCGTAATGAAATTAAACTAAATATTTACCATAACACAGATTAGCAATAGCATAACATTAGAATAATAATATTTAGCACCGCCTCTGACTACCCGTTCAGGTTATACGCTTTAAGTACTAATTACGCTAATGAATTAGGAATTGGGAAGGTTGAATTAGAGGAAGTGAATTTGAATTAGAGGAAGTGAACCCGCATTTGCGTGGAGGGAGAGTGGAAAACCATTTAGGAAAAACCACCCCCAGGTCACCCGATCAAGATTCGAACCTCGATCTCCCCGTCCTCAGCAGTCGAGCTTCAACACGACAAGCGTGTTAGCCAACTACGCCACCAATGCAGGTTCATAACATTAGACTTTCAAAGAAACAGAGACAGGCAAAAAACATGTCAAATAAATCTACTCCATTGCAACCGAACACAGAGATGCTTAAAATTATTTAGCTGTGGCTTTCAGACAGAGAAACGGGCCATTTAATAATTATTGTTTTTAATCTTTAATATTCCTAAGGATTCTTATGTTTTTTAAACTTTGAGTTGGGATTTTAAAGATTTTTAATATGCCTTTTTTTTGCTTCATAATTATCATGAGCAACAAATAGATGACATTTTAACCAAAATTTCATCTCACGACATGTAGGAACCCTGGGGAAATAGTTTTCACTTTTTTCAACACAACGACTAAGGTTTGTTGAGTAGTAGGCAGACAATATTTGGTTATACATATAATGAAAAAAAAACCCATATAAATTTCACCAATTTTTAATCTTTTTTCCCTTCTATTTACATTAATGTTAAGAACAATATTCACTAGCACATCTTTTATTCTTAATAGTCTTTTATATTGTAAAAAAAAAGTATGCGTCATTTACAATACAAACAGCAAATAAAACATAAACACACAAACAAAAAGTTGTCTAATACCCTTTTACAAAACAAAATATTATCCTAATTATTTTATAAATTCAAAATAATTGCTTAGAAGTGAACTGGATCATCCAGTATTTTTTTATTTTACTATCACCTCGTATATTTAATTATTATCACAACGGAAAATACTTTCTCGCATGTACAGACATAAATACTGACATATATTCCTTATTTGTTTACATAACAAATATATTTAAAGAAAATGGCGCAAACAGACATTTTTGACAATAAAAAAAAAGCCAGGTGGCCGACACAAACATATGATTTAAAATTTATTGACCTTTTAAAAGATAAAAATGGGTCTTGATTATAAGAAACATGTGACGAAAAATTGTTCAAATTACAATATTAAAAAAAAATTATCCAGATATGGGTTGAATACCTATTTTATTTCAAATCTGTAATTCAATAACATAAACTGAATCTTTGAGAAATTATCCTCACACATGAAGTTGATTTTTTATAAAGGTTTGGTGATACAAATTTTTATTTTTATTTTCATAGTTATTACCTTATAAAAAGAAACAAAAATCATTGCCAAATAATTCAAATCTCGACGATTTTATCGATAAAGTTGTGATTACAAGTAAAGGCTTTTTTAGATTTCATTTTGAGATTTTTTTTCCCCTTGTGATATTTAAGACTAGCATTCATTTGTTTGTTTACAGGGACTAATAATTTTTAAAATTTCAGACCTCTGTGTGCAGTAGATACTGCTGTAGATGCTGATGACAGACAAACACTTTATTTTATTAAAATAGATTCATTCTTTATTTCTTAATCATGTTAGTCATTTTGAGTCTCTCATTTCAACATTTTTGTTTAGGTGGTTTGACTTTATACCTCACGTAAAAAAAAACACTCACATTCTATTCAATAAATGACTAAAAAGAGAAATAAGAGCATATTTTTATCAAAAACTTCAAAGCATTTAAATATCCACATTTAAAGACACAAGTACAGTAAACACTCACTCCGCTGTGGTTATCCGACTTTCACAATTTTATTTTATATATTAAGACAGTAGGAATGTGTAAAGGCCAATTTTTCAATTCTAAGCAAAATTGAATCGATTAATATGAAATATTCCCAAAGACAAATGTTGGAACAAAAATTATATTTGTTACATGCCTGTATAATTTTAGTAAAAAATATCATTTACAAATGTTATATTGTGAATATGATTCATATAATCATCCTAAACTGATGAATTACATTAATATCACAAAATGTAATTTAATAATTTTAGATGTTTGTCCTTGTTTTAACATTAAATGTTTTTTTATATTGGCAGAACTTCATAATTTTCTAATCTGAAATTTTACTTTTGAATTGAAGTCAAGGCTGACACATTTTCTAGGCTTTGCACACCCCTACAATAGGGGTGGCGGAGGGGAGGGAGGAAGCAGGTTTCAAAGGCTATGGGCCATTCAACTGCCTTTAGTGAAATCACAATTCATTACCAAATTAAAACAAAAAAGAATGCACATTTTTTATTTGACATATGTACAAAGTCTACAAAAACACAGTAAGTTTAGTTTTAATTTATGACAAAGAGAGACCTTATCTCCATACACTGTGACCATAAGGTCCTTAGTTTGTATCTTGTAGAAGTTAGATAAACTTGAGCTTGTTAAGAGCCCTCATCACAGATGGTCACGGAAACCATCCACAGAAAACTAAATTAACACATCAATGACAGGACAGAAACATGTCCCTGTATACTAAACGTATTAGATTGAATTTGAGTAATTTGTTCTACAAATATTACGTCGACTTTTATGTTTTAGATTTGTGCATTTATCAATATCACAAACATGTATTTATACAATAAAAGTTAAGGTCATATGAATCCAAATTTTCAACTAAATTTAATATAGTTGTACAAGTTATTTTTTAATTAGATAGAAGGAATGATAAGCTTGGGGAAACATTTTAAATTAGTCTGAATAGCTACTGAAATGCAATTCAACTTGAATTTAAGACACACACACACACACCCACACACGCACGCACACACACACACCTAGTAAACAAATTAAATTATGAAAATGTTGACTGTTGTAACCAAATTTGCTGAAATTGATTCACTTTAACGAGTGTGATTAAACAAAGTATGATACTTTTCTGATATGTAAGGTAATACCATGATTGAAGAAATGGAGTGTAGTCAAGAATGAAATATCTTGACAACAATATGGATAAGTACATAAAGCACATATGATTGAGGTTCCTGGAAACTTCATAATGCACGTGGTTTACAAGACAAATGAAAACGGTACATTCACATAAACTTGTGTTTCAAAATAATTTATGCCAAATTAATCTCTCACACACACTCGACAAATCTTCCGATGACAATTTAACTTAACCTTACACTTACCGTCATCCGCCTCGGTGGCGTAGTTGGCTAACGCGCTTGTCGTGTTGAGCTCTACTGCTGAGGACGGGGAGATCGAGGTTCGAATCTCGGTCGGGCGAACTGGGGGTGGTTTTTCCTAATGGTTTTCCACTCTCCCTCCACGCAAATGCGGGTTCACTTCCTCTAATTCGACCTTCCCAATTCCTAATCCATTAGAGTAATTAGTACTTAAAGCGTATAACCCGAACGGCTAGTAAGACGCGGTGCTAAATAAAAATAAAAATACACTTACCGTCACTGCGGCAATGTCCCCAAATTGTTCTCGACATATGCTCCTATCAGAGAACAGGTAAGGGGGGGGGGG
>CABFOW010002859.1:31963-55161 GCA_902141385.1 Timema californicum | reverse complement strand
CCACAAAGTATGCATATTTTATGTTTACGCTCTTTCAAGAAAAAACCCTCTTTTTGTGGTACATTATTTTAAACACAGAAGAAGGTTAAATCAAACATGAGCGCAATCACAATGACCAACACATTAGAGATCTGACCCACTTCAGTGGCCACATGGTCTAAGGCGTCATTGTTACAATAGACTAGAGTGCCGATGACAGGGAGATCGAGGTTCAAATCCTGTTCGAGTGTGCTGAAGGCAAGGTTATTTAGTAAAAAGGAGGTCGTCTGGTTCAAACACTCGTTCTGCTCACAGAAGACTGTGACGTAGACAGTAGCCCTTCGGTCGTATTTATTACATTGTGATGATGTTAGTTTACTATAACTTTATATTATAAATGGTAAATTAGCTCTGATTTGTTAGCTTATTGTTTAGGTAGATAGTTGTAAACCAGTTTGTATGGTGTTAAGTATTAACTACCTTTCAATTAAATAAGTTTAAATGATTGCTTTAATGTTATTACGGCCTGAGATACAAAAGTTGAAACAACCAACACCATGTGGCTTAGTCTCTTTTCCTCTTAGTCTTTAAAGATTTGAACTTGAACACACGCTTACTCCGCTGGTTATAGGAATACTACATACAAATATACTTTCTCTAAAAGTTATTCTGTACAATAGTTTCTGGGAGTTATGTCTGTTCTATTCTCAAGTGTGTGTTTTTTGTAGTCGCGTGTTGATATAAATAGTCGGTTCAGAAAGTGCTCATTAAATGCCTCAAATAAATGCCTAATTAATTTATTGTTACTAATATTATACAAACATATAATTATTCTTGAGCAACAAAAAATGGATTAGTGTGAGTAAAGGAAAAAATTTACACACTCAAGTTGTCTCCTTTAAAACATGTTAGCATCCTTTAGCCGAGAATTTGATATTACAACTATACTTTGTATACCTATTTATCTTTTAATCCAAGGTTTAATCATGTCATAGAAATAACCACTCTCTTGAATTCAAAAACAATGTTATGTGTGTCTACAAACTTTAACCGAATAGAAATGAAAAGTTTTCCATATGGTTTCGTGAGCGGTCAAGCTGGCAAGGGGCCTTCGTCTCTAGCCGTCTACACAGGCCTTACGGGAACCAGGCAACCTACTTCTTACTAAGCTTGTACTGAGAGAGGCAGCAGTGTTAGGTGTGAACTGTGTTCCTCTTTTAAATGTAAAGCCCATGTGTTTTATCATCATCATATAGCAGTTGTATCAGCCTCCGAGCGGATCAGTTTAGTAGCTCGGAGCCATCTCTCTCTTTCTCTCCACCATTCTTCCTCTTAACATTCCACTTTCTCACTTCCTCTATTATCTCCTTCAGTCTCGTTTCTCAACCTGTCAGTCAACAGGTTCCTCAAAAGGTTAACACATATTGCCTATAGGGCTTTGACATTTCCCTTATCCATTGTCCATATTGTATTTGTTCCTTCCATTTGTTTATATCCCTCTTCCTTGAGCTGACAAAGCACTGAAACATTATTTATTGTGGATTCGTCCGTGACCTGGCGGTCTAGGGGTAAGTTGTCAGGCTTCTGTGCTGGCGGCCGGGGTTCAATCCTCGGTCCCGGCACAGATTTATCTGATTACCAAACCCTTCCTTCACCTCTGACAAGACATCTTGTGAATGTGTGGAATGCCAGACCTCCACCGTGGTTCGGATTCCACGTTAAACTGTAGGTCCTCCATTTCATCTCACAATCACCCTACCATTACACATTAGCGTAAGTGCGTATAACCCGAACGGGTAGTAAGACGCGGTGTTAATAATAATAATAATAATATTTGTGGATTCACACCTTAGCTGAAAAACAAGAGCGGAAACTTGCCGGCGAGCTCCAAGTCAATCACAAGATTTCAGTTTCATCGGCGTTTGTTGGTCGTGACTTGAAAAAACTTCAGCTTTCCTTTTTCTCCGCGACATCATCTCAGGAGACCCAATCAAATTACAAAACAAACCGACTCGATTATTGTGTGTGTGCCTAAAAAACGAGATACAAGGTGACAGCTGCGTATATTGTTGTTAAATTATTTGAAATAACTCATTAAATGTAAAAAAAAAAGCATGTGTCGTTCTTTCTTTGTTTTGATTTGTTTCAAGACACAATACGATGATTTGGAAACATCCATAGCAATATTAAATCTTAAATATCTGTTTATCCACTAGAAAATAGAACCAGCTGTTTCTAGTTTGCGTCGCAAAGCATCATGGGGTCAGCCATGTTTCCGCGAGACTCGAGCAAATTCTGCATTTAGTTTTCAGCTTTATACCTCACACTAAGCAAAGTTTACACCTTTGCCAATAACATGTTGACTGACTTCGTTGATACATTACCTCAGCATTTTGAACTTATGGGTAAATATCATATTGGAGTTTCTAGCAAAGTTATCAAAATGTTTATACATGTGAATCCAGACTTAAATAGACAAAATACTTGGTGGGTTAAAATTACACGTACAATATATAAATAAACACTATAAATAGAATATATACATATGAATGAACATTTTTAGCTCACTTCTATATGCTATTTTTATTCAAAGGGTTTACTTACAACTTATTTCCTCCTGTAGTACAAATATTATCCTGGTTCACACAAACAGAAGACTTGTACATAACGGCTGTATCCGAATAGTCAAGTACACTTGACTTGATGCAGACTTGATAATTTTACACTTCTCACAGTTTTCATAGTGAAGACTGCATCAAACTATTCGAACAGCAACACACTTGGACCCACAGTGCTGCTACCTACCGAATAATTTGTGTAAGTCGGTGCTTAACAGACGAAACGATAATACTAAAACAATTGCCAGTCAAACACCGCACCAATGCCACATAGCTCGTAGCGTTCGTATCCATGGTTACCAACGCCACGAGAAAACTGCATCGGTCTAGTCCGCGACTATTTGGACAGATCTACACTTGGTCACGTGATTGCCAATGCAGCTATCAATGCCACAAACCAACGCAACGTCGCATAAGTAGACTATTCGAATACAGCCAACATAAACAAACAAATAATTTTGTACAGCCAATAAACTAGGAATATTGCATATAATCTAAACACAGGATTGGTTGGCTATTGACTAAAAGAGCCCGTTAAATATATATGTTACCGTCCCTTCCAGAATAAACTAAATCGGACTAGGCCAAATTGATACATCCTAAGAGAATCAGGATGTACTGGTTTAGCCTACAATTTTATTTGTCCAAACCAGGGTTAGGTTAGGTTAGATGACAACATTTGCGGTCAAACTGTGAATGATGAAACCTACCCAAGGCTGATTCATCGTATGGGTTAACAAGAATGAAAATTAGTACTACCTAAAAACATCAGGCTATATCGGTTTATCCTACAAACAACAGGATGTATCAATTTGGCCTGAACCGATCTAGTTTGTCCCAGAAATCAGGTTTGGACGGTGACATACACAACAGAAAGACACATTACAACAACATTGGTACATGAGAACTAAGTTTAGTCCATGTTAAATTAATTAAGAATCCCAAAATAAAAAATAAGGATGTGCAGAACTTCAAAACTTTAACTTGTACCTCTAATTTGACCAAACATTTTGAAGGGTTAATTTTTATAGCTGTGCTAATTTGAAATGGAATGAATATAGATACGGTTTAATCTCATTTCAGAAGTAAAGGAAAAGGCAACCATTGTACATTATTAACACACACCTAGGTTTATACCCATCAATTAAGTACATAAAGCCAAACTCATTGGAAAAAAAGTGTTTTCATAAATTTATCTCAATCTTACATTTACTATATTAAACTTATCTGCAAACTGTCTAGTTTCGAAACTTGGAATATTTTAAACGAGCTTTAATAAAGTCAAAAATATCGCCCACAATTTAAAAAGTTGGAAACTATATAAATAAAAGTTATGTATAAATGGTTTGGTGTTTGTTTCAGCACCGCGTCTTACTACCCATTCGGGTTATACACCTACATACTAATTACACTAGTGAGCTAGGACTTAGGAAGGTTGAATATAGAGGAAGTGAAACCACATTTGTGTGGAGGGTGAGTGGAAAACCACCCCAGTTCACCTGAGCAAGATTTGAACCTCGATCTCCCTGTCCTCGGCAGTCTAGCTCAACACGAAACTAGCGTGTTAGTTAATTATGCCACCGAAGCAAGCTATATATAAATTATAAATAGAAAACAACCACAAAAACATTTTAAAATGCAACTTGATAAGTAAATAGAGTTGATCGAGTGTAACCATTGCGCCGCTCTCGTACTTTAAAAGGTAAAATATGACACATCGTACAGAATGATTATTGAATAAATTAAATTCCAATCAGGAGTAGGTAAAAGTTAATGTGTGGAATGCCAGGCCTCCACCGTGGTTCGGATTCCACGTTAAACTGTAGGTCCTCCATTTCATCTCACAATCACCCTACCATTACACATTAGCGTAAGTGCGTATAACCCGAACGGGTAGTAAGACGCGGTGCTATTAATAATAATAATAATAATAATAATAATAATAATAATAATAATAATAATAATAATAATAGGTAAAAGAATAATAAAGCAGCTGAGTGTGGGGGTTACTGAGAATCTGTGACACCAATCATGAAATAGGATCAGTTGCAATTCTTGAGCAACATTATGGACCATTTAAGAACTAGGTTAGTCACAATCATTCCTAGCCATTTAAAAAAAAAAAAGAGTGCCGTTTGTCAAGAAGAATATTCCAAAATTTGTAAGATTTTGAAATACTAACCTCAGACTTGTGACATATGGCCAGGAATCTATAAACAACTGTTGCAGAACCGTTCAGAGTAGAACTAACAAAAAAGGATTAGGCGGGTTTTGATGGTTGACCTGGTATCAATGTTTACGACCAATGTTTTCGCGGTTGATCCGAGACAATTACCAGAGCTTGGTATAGTAACACTTTCCTTGACCAGACTAAACAGTACGGCTACAAGCAATGTGCCCGACAACTTGTGCGCCAGTTTCAAAACAGCGTCACTTCTTATGTTAGATTCAAACGAGTATAACTTAGTAGTCGATGGATTATAAGTTTTTCTAAATTAAAATGGACAGAAATTACTTAATAGAAATACATAACAGTAAGTAGGTACTTAAAAACCATTTGGTTATGGCTAAAATAAAAGTACTATATGATATAGGCCTATTTAATATTACATATGACCCGCCTCGGTAGCGTAGTTGGCTAACGCGCTAGTCGTGTTGAGCTCGACCGGGGAGATCGAGGTTCGAATCTTCGGTCGGGTGAACTGGGGGTGGTTTTTCCTAAATGGTTTTCCACTCTCCCTCCACGCAAATGTGGGTTCACTTCCTCTAAGTAAACCATCTCTAATTCCTAATCCATTAGAGTAATTAGTACTTAAAGCGTATAACCCAAACGGATAGTAAGACGCGGTGCTAAGTAATAATAAAATATTAAATATGAACTTTATGTTTTCTTAAAGTTATTTATGGGGATATATGTCTTGTATTAGGACTAGTCAAAATAAGCACCAATCTAACTAAGAATAGAATTAAATAGCTAATTTTCCGTCAATATGCAGTACATGTAATAGGATTACATACATTATTCTACCAGCTGTTAGATCTACTCTAACCTGACCGCCATTTTTGTTTAAGGAAAATATCTCAAAATTGTTTTCACGCTCTACCTTGGCCAGAACCACTTGGTGTTAAACCCCTGATACCAAGACATAACAAAGTCAATAGCAATAACTCGCCTTCCTAAATCTCTTAAACCTATGGGAGACTACTTAAAAACAATTCCTTGTAGTTCTGCTGAGCACGAGTGTAATTTTAGTGTAATGAAATTATTATTATTATTAGCACCGCTTCTTACTACCCGTTCGGGTTATACGCACTTACGCTAATGTGTAATGGTAGGGTGATTGTGAGATGAAATGGAGGACCTACAGTTTTAACGTGGAATCCGAACCACGGTGGAGGCCTGACATTCCCCACATTCACAAGATGTCTTGTCAGAGGTGAAGGAAGGGTTTGGTAATCAGATAAATCTGTGCCGGGACCAAGGATTGAACCCCAACCACCAGCATAGAAGTCCGACACCTTACTCCTAGACCGCCAGGTCACCCGAGAACATCTAAGGGTCTGGTGGGTATGGAATACGCCTCAGTTAACAGGGAGTTCCCCTTTGGGAAAATTGTAAAATTCAAGGCGAAATTGGGCCTTCAATCGAGGTTTTAGTTAACTGTATGAGAAATCTACCCACACATTAATATTTCTTCTATAGTACACAGAGGAAAGAAAGAAAGAAGATGTCACCTTTGTTCATCGGATTCTTCCCACTTTGTGGGCTTTCTTCATTAAATCTGTACTTATTAATTGTAGTTTTTCCTTTACTTTTTTTTTATCAATTTCCATAATTATAAAATCATTTAGCTATTGGGCCTTCTGATTGTTAAACTAAAGATGATTTACATAAGAGGAAATAGGAATAAAAAAGAATATAAAATATAAATATTAACTAAATGTTAACAATTAAAAACAAAAATTGGTAAAAAGTGCATTCATTTCATAACACTAACTCCCTTAAGTGTTAAATTAATGGTCTGAAGTCTGGTTATTAAGTTTTCCCTACAATTACATCGGGACTAAGCCACTAATGCTCAGTATTATAGCTCCTAAACAAACTTACTTACATCCGTTAGTTTCAAACCTGTGGACCGGATCAGTTTTTTTTTTCACATCATATATTTTCCACTACCGGCTTGCTAGGCCTGCCGTAGCTTCATATACCTTATGATTAGAAGAGGCACAACCTCCAGTCCCTGGCAGTTAATTTATCACCATGAAAGGGTAAACCTGCATTTCACCAATGCCATGTATCGAACCTGGGACCCTTAGTTCGGTAGACAGAACCGTTTCCGACTGAGCTAAGGTGTTGGATGAATATTATTATAACAAGATGTGATTTAATTATTTTAGATTTTACATTAAATGGTGCCCTAAAAGGTAGCAGTCTTATCTTGATGGATTACACTAGGGTTCTATCTTATTCGGTGTAAACGGAGTGTACAAACATCAAGCAAAAATTTGTGTATTTTCACTTTAAATATTTTTGGCAGAAAAGCTTTGTAATTGTTGAGCAAGTAATTTTTACCTTTAAGGTTGACGGGTTTTCTTGGAGCTTCGTACAACCCTGTCGTCAATAATTTAACACCCCCCTTCTAGCCACGCCAAATTGCTGTCAAAAGATCAGCATAAAGAATTGGCTGTCCTAAACTGCTTGTATAGCAATCATTCGATAGTCGAATGGATCAATGATCGACACAGGTTCAGCCCTATTTTATCTAGGATGTCCCAAACTACATTTTAAAATTACCCAACTTTTTCAGGTTTTCCAGTCCCTATGTATTCAATCATTATTTTACACAATTTTTCACAATTCAATTCAACAATATTTTTAGACACATACTTATTTACTCTACAACATTAGGAACTCAAAAAGTACTATGTTGCGCTTACAAAAGTACAACATCGATCCATATCTTGAGCTAGTACTATCCAGTCAACCTCATTACACCCTATTCCTATTGTAATGATCTAGATTACCCCATACCTTTTATTATTTAAAATTAATCTTAACACGATAACATTCTGTTTCTTATACTTTAATATTTTTATTCATTTTATTCAAGACGACCATGTTTCTCTTTTGTTGGAATTTGTCAAGGTCATATTTAATTTCCTGGTTTGAACATTATGAGGAAGGTGCATTTAGACTCCATCTCCTTAAAAAGTTTTTCCCGGTTTCTTTTAAACTCTGGTTGGTGGAAGGAAAATAATAATATTTAGTACCGCGTCTTACTACCCGTTCGGGTTATATGCTTTAAGTACTAATTACGCTAATGGATTAGGAACTGGGAAGGTTGAATTATAGGAAGTGAACCCGCATTTGCATGGAGGGAGAGTGGAAAACCATTTAGGAAAAACCACCCCCAGTTCACCCGACCGAGATTCGAACCTCGATCTCCCTGTCCTCAGCGGTCGAGCTCAACACGACTGGCGCGTCAGCCAACTATGCCACCAAGGTGGGTGTGGAAGGGAAAAAAAAGAGTTGATTTTGGGGTTGAAGCTCAAGAAGCTATGAGGTTCACCCAACCAAATTCAAAAGAAGTGGTGTGGCTTAGATAACTCAAATTAATTTTCATCCTATTTGTTGTGGAGACTGGACGTTGTGTGTCAATTACCTAAAGATAGACTTAGGGAATTACTTATAATTTGCGCCATGTTGTTAAATGGTAAATATGTGTGTACAAATTACTCCGACGCTGTAACTATTACGTTGAAACTTTCTCATCATAAACTGTTCTGAAATAGGAACACGTATCGACATCGCTCAAAGTGTAACCTAGTAATCTATATTTTCATTGGCTTCGTATTTATCAATTGTTCCAAGAATTTAGATAAAACAGTTTAATCAATAACATCTTTATAAAATTATATGTGAGAAAAATTTGAAGTGAGACGTAATAATATTCTGCTATAACTAAGAGCACTAACCTTCAAATAATAATAATAATAATATTTAGCACCGCGTCTTACTACCTGTTTGGGTTATACGCTTTAAGTACTAATTACGCTAATGGATTAAAAATTAGGAAGGTTGAATTAGAGGAAGCGAACCCGCATTTGCGTGGAGGGAGAGTGGAAAACCACCCCCAGTTCACCCGACCGAGATTCGGAACCTCGATCTCCCCGTCCTCAGCAGTCGAGCTTAACACGACAAGCGCGTTAGCCAACTACGCCATCGAGGCGGGTAACCTCCAAATAAAAGAGGTAAAATATTAACACCATTATACAGTGTTACCCTTTCACAGGGATGATTATTATAAATGTTTTGTGACATTACTCTATCTTGAGCTAGTTATAACCAGTCAACCTCATTACACACATCCCTATCTTGAGTTAGTTATATCCAGTCAACCTCATTACACACCATCCCAATCTTGAGTTAGTTATATCCAGTCAACCTCATTACACACATCCCTATCTTGAGCTTATTCTATCCAGTCCACCTCATTACACCCCATCCCTATCTTGAGCTAGTTATATCCAGTCCACCTCATTACACACCATCCCAATCTTGAGCTTATTCTATCCAGTCCACCTCATTACACCCTATCCTTATCTTGAGTTAGTTATATCCAGTCCACCTCATTACACACCATCCCAATCTTGAGCTAGTTCTATCCAGTTCAACCTCATTACACACCATCCCAATCTTGAGTTAGTTATATCCAGTCAACCTCATTACACACATCCCTATCTTGAGTTAGTTCTATCCAGTCAACCTCATTACACACCATCCCAATCTTGAGCTAGTTCTATCCAGTCAACCTCATTACACACCATCCCAATCTTGAGCTAGTTCTATCCAGTCAACCTCATTACACACATCCCTATCTTGAGTTAGTTCTATCCAGTCCACCTCATTACACACCATCCCAATCTTGAGCTAGTTCTATCCAGTCAACCTCATTACACACCATCCTTATCTTGAGCTAGTTCTATCCAGTCAACCTCATTACACACCATCCCAATCTTGAGTTAGTTATATCCAGTCAACCTCATTACACACATCCCTATCTTGAGTTAGTTATATCCAGTCAACCTCATTACACACATCCCTATCTTGAGCTTATTCTATCCAGTCCACCTCATTATACCTTATCCCTATCCTGAGCTTGTTACATCCAGTCGACCTCATTACAGCTTATCTCTTTCAGATTCATTCTAATGTTTAAAAATGAGGTGGCCCAACGGCTAAATAATTTTATAATAATGGAAATTGATAAAACTAAAGAAAGGGGTAAATTAAAAAAATAATACGAGAAAATTTAATAAAGGATCTCGGGTTGGGTGAACTGGGGGTGGTTTTTTCCTAAATGGTTTTCCACTCTCCTTACGTGCAAATGCGGATTCACCTCCTCTAAAGTCAACCTTCCCAATTTATAATCTATTAGTGTAATTAGTACTTAAGCGTCTAGCCCTAACGGGTAGTAAGACGCGGTGCTAAAAAAAAAGCAACTTATCATTTTATTTGAACAAAATAGAATATTTAATTTTTAAGATAGTATATGATAACAAATGACATTATGTTCAGTATTTAAAGGAGTGAATTAAATCTTTTTTAAGTTGTTAAATTAATCGCTTTATTGTTCATGTAAATATTCATCCAAATTTCACAATATATTATTTTCATAACATATAATCATCAAATTGATATCTTGAGACTAATTAAGAATAAGAGAATACCAAAACCAATGTAAGCGAATATTTTATTAGGGATGTGAGCGACTAAAACATATCCTGAAAATTCAAGAGAAAAAATATCTCAATCTTATCTTGAAAGTTAAAATTGAACTTCAAAGATTCAAGAAAAATTAAAAGAATGAAATAGCAAATAAAGGCCATCATCATGTTTCCAACCTGTGGCCGAGTCACTTAAGTAAAATTACTTCATTGTCCTCTATCCTTCCCCCTTTGATTGCTTCCATTCTTCTCCTCCCACCTCTTTCTTGGCTTCCCTTGTGGTCTTTTTCCTACATCCTTCCCCTCCCTCAATCTCTTTAGCATCCTCTCCATTTCCATCCTCATTACATGTCCATACCATCTCAGTCTTGCTTCCTCTATCATCTCATGCACTCCTGCTCTTTCCCAGATAGCTTCATTCCTAATCCTGTTTCTCCTCGTGACAGCTAACATGCTCCTCATGAACTCCATTCCCATGGCCTCCACTTTCCTGGTCTCTCTCACATTCTTTGTCCATGTTTCTGCTGCGTATGTTACAATGGGTACAAAGTACGCCCTGTACAACACTTCAAGGGCACTTAGCAGGTCTCTTACACACCTATAGAACAACACTCCTTGCTGTCCTCTTCTCTATAGAACCTTTCTACTTCCACCTTTCGCCTCAAGTCACACTTCCAAGAAAATTTACGTTCTGTACTTTTCTCTGCGCTACTCCATCCAACTTTACAGCCTTATCTTCGTCCTTGTCATTACCATCACTTCACACTTGGCCATGCTAAATTTCATTCCTTATTCCATTCTTGTACTTCCTCTTCCTTCTCAGAAAACATCATGGCTTTAATTTTTCCCTCCCCGAGTTTTCTTGCCACTTTGTTCATGACCATTACATCCCTCCTTCCTCCCAATCTTCGCCTTAACACACCTCCTGTTATCCTCATACATTCTTTTCACTATCATTACCACCCCACTTTCCATACTTTATTTCTATCCATCCTCATCCGTACTACTATCATGTCTTCCCCAAATTCATACCTCCATTGTAGACCTTTGTTCCCTAAATCCGTGAACAGCACTAATGGTCTTAAGAAAAAAGAAAAAGAAATCGACTCGCTATGGAGGAAGTCCTATTCAATGAAACAAAACTGGCTTCTAATGATCCCAGGGCACAGTCCATCACTAAAAGTATTGCTCTCGTGTTGACAAAAACCTTCTTCCTTATACTTTTGTTGAAGAATCAGGATTTGTGGATTTTATGACTAATCCTAACATTGTACATCAATACGAAATCCCATCTCAGACAACTTCAACCAATTATGTAGCATAACCCTTTGCGGATACTCAGATTAAAATGAAAGGTGTCCTCAGATTAGACTTACCGTCTCTTCTCTCCCTAAGTATCGCTCAAGATGGTTGGACATCTGCGGCTGTTGACAAATATGTGAATGTAACTTGCCGTTATTTAAGACCTGACTTTACAACTTCTTCACAATGGACACCATTTTAATGAATGAATCTAATACTATACCCTGATTTTGGTTGGAAGAACAGTAAAAAAAATCAAAACATATTTATTTGCAGCCAACATTGATAACATTTTCTTATATTATTTGTGTTATTTGATAGGCATTGATAATATCTATAAAAAGTAAAATTTGCAGATGACATGACTTTATGTATGAATATATTAACATTGTTTTAGTAACTTTAGTAACTAACTTCTAATGTCCTTCCTATCAAAATCATACTATAGTAAGAATATCAACACTGCAATCAAACCAATTTTAGAAGAATGGGAAATACCAGTACAGGAATCAAGCATGCCAATCTATTGCGTCACAGATAATGGTGCTAATTTAAAGAGTGGCTGCTTCAATTTATTTTATTCATCGGCAGTGCTTTGCCCATACTTTACAGAATGCTATATCTGATTCAAAAAGATAAACTCCGGGAGTTATCACTTTTTGCTATCAAAACGCAAGGCAATAGTACGTCTCTACCGACGCAGCAGCTCAGCTTAACAGGGACTTCATAATATTCAAAAACAATTATATTTGAAACAGCTGGAGGTAGTTCAATATGTTGACACAAGATGGTCTAGTGAACATGCCATGTTAAAGAGGCTGATTGAAATGCAGAGCTGGCCAGTCCACATAACACCAGCGACTTGACTATGCTTACTGCATAAAAGTAAAATTTGCAGATGACATGACTTTATGTATGAATATATTAACATTGTTTTAGTAACTTTAGTAACTAACTTCTAATGTCCTTCCTATCAAAATCATACTATAGTAAGAATATCAACACTGCAATCAAACCAATTTTAGAAGAATGGGAAATACCAGTACAGGAATCAAGCATGCCAATCTATTGCGTCACAGATAATGGTGCTAATTTAAAGAGTGGCTGCTTCAATTTATTTTATTCATCGGCAGTGCTTTGCCCATACTTTACAGAATGCTATATCTGATTCAAAAAGATAAACTCCGGGAGTTATCACTTTTTGCTATCAAAACGCAAGGCAATAGTACGTCTCTACCGACGCAGCAGCTCAGCTTAACAGGGACTTCATAATATTCAAAAACAATTATATTTGAAACAGCTGGAGGTAGTTCAATATGTTGACACAAGATGGTCTAGTGAACATGCCATGTTAAAGAGGCTGATTGAAATGCAGAGCTGGCCAGTCCACATAACACCAGCGACTTGACTATGCTTACTGCACAAGATTGGAGACACATCAATGGGCTAGTAGAAATTTTACAACCCCTTGCTGAAGCAACAGAGGAGCTAAGTGGTGACAGCTACCCAACTTCATCAATGATGATTCCTGTTCTACATTGTTTGGAGTCACACTTGAATAAATGTATAGTCAAGAAAATTGAGGGAATTGCGTTTGCCAGGAATTTATCTAAATCAAATCAAAGTTCGGAGTGTATGAAAAATACACTGTATACCTACTATCCATGCTTACTGATCCATGTTTTCGAGGGGTGCTTGTTAACAAAATTGTTGCTGTAACAAATCTCCAAACTGAGGTAGACAAGTATCGAAGCTTTGAAACACAACCATTAGAAGAACAGGACCCAGTACCACTTATTCTCTTTGGTCTGCAATTGATAATCTACCAAACAAATCTCACTTTGATTCAGCAAATGATGAAATTGATAGATACTTAGGTGAAAAACGTATTCACCGAAGAGAAGACCCTTTGATTTGGTGGAAGGAAAAAAGGAAAACACACTTACCCGAATATAGCTAAGGTAGCAGCTAGGTACCTGGGTATGCCTGCTATCCAGGTCAGTAGTTGGCGATATAGTTACAGAAAGATGCCAAAATCTGCTTCCGGCACATGTTCTAAAACTTGTATTTCTCCATGATAATTTGTAAATTAGGCCACTTATGAAACGATTTTTTTTTCAATTGATATATGTCTTATGTATTTTATATGTCAGTATTTTAAAGAGTTTCTTATTAGATGTAGATTATGATTTTATTTGTTTTTATAAAGGTTAAAGCCAAATAATAATTACTAATGCAAATGCAATATTATAGTTTGGGTTGTGCTTATTTTGTTTTCTTGAACATAAACAAATTCAGACATGTCAACATATGAACATGGTGTGCTTTGACTTTTACTGTACGCCTTCCTTTTGACCTAGATGTACTTACTGGTTGATTTAAAAATTAAAAGTAGGATTAAGTGATAAAAAAAATCTTAGGTAGCTTCGACTTTAACCTTCGACTTTAACCTTTCTTCGCAAGTTTCAAGCTTCGCTTCGACTTAGCATTTAAAAAGTGGCCTTCGCACACCCCTAAAAATTAAACTATAGATGGTATACATTGCAACTCTGTCAATTTTATAAATTACATTTAAAATTTGTATGAGTTGTATCTCAAGTGTATGAATGAACTATATATAAGACAATACAAAGCAAGCGCCAGCTCAAATCTCAAAAAAGGAACTCTATAAACTCTGATTTTACTTAAATAAACAAAATTTATATTTTTATTCTTTCAAAGGAAGTTTTCTGATCTATCATCTCGAATTGAAAAAAGTAGTTCTTGCACATCCATAATATTTATTTCAAATTTGATGTCCCTATATCTGTAAGTATTTTTAATAAAATTACAATAGTTCAAATTCTATTCCTAGTTGTAATGCACCGATACTCTTGCAATAAATATATTATTTTTGTCCAAGGGAACATTTAATCGGTAACAATTTATTTATTACCGTGACTGGAACACATTTCTTATTATTCAACAAAGCATATAATTGCTATAGAAATTATAAATAAAAGACACACAAGTTGATGAGCTTGTAACATAGATACATACAACATTTTTATACAATTTACTGTACAATTCGTTTTTAAAAACAGCAACAACACCGTAAAAAATAACTCGTCAATAGTCAACAAAAATTAAAACTGTTTGTAATTGCTAGAAATATATGGGTAAGAAACATTTAAAAATACACTTTTAAAAGCGCTCCCAACTGAATACACCAAGAACACATTTACACCAAAAAACTGGAAACTTTACAATGTACACTATCCTGTTTTGACGGTAGACTTTTTAAGACACGATTCTACGTCGTCCGAACGTTGGTACGTAATTATATACCAAAAGATTTCTTGAACAACAATACATGAAACGTTTGTAACAAAACAATCCATGTAAATGATAGTTTTTTAGTTTTATGTATAGCTGTATATATATATACAACACACTTCCTCACAGTTCATAAGATTATAAAGGCGTGGTTTATACATAATATACAGTAGTATGTATATATATATAATATATAAAATTGCAAGGTGGGTGAAATCTTCCTAATTCTGTAATGTAAAAAGCCTTGAAGTTTGTTATTATTCCTGATTCCTGAAGAGTTAATATCTTGCCGTCCTACTTACTATCCTTCACACCACAAAAAAGCCACTTGATTACAAAGACTTAGTTCACAAATCCATTCTTATAAATGTACACAAACGCCACAGAAAAAAAAACACATTTAAGCATTTGTGCTTTTAAAAATAATGACTTTAGTTACTTTTGGAAAAGAAAAAAAATGTGGGGAAGAGGAGAGGGGTAAGGGAGTGGGGGACACACCGAGTTAAAGTATTTAAAATGCAATCGCCATGCCCACCACCGCCACGTAGCTAAAGGAGGTTTCTAAGCTCCTATTCATACGAATGTACGGGGGGTAGAAAAGGGACCGGGTTGAGCTCATCCGTAAAACGTAAAGTACACATTCATTCACTGAGTCACTATTTCTTCGTATGTCTCGCGGTAGCGGTGGCGAAAGTGTCCTTGGACAAGCTCTCTCTACGGGCGGAGCCTGCCCCCCCTACGGCTCCCGACAGTGGCGGAGCCGTCTGAACCACGGTGGCGCTTCCAAAACAAAACACAAGAGGGCCACATTAGCGTGAGTCACAGCGTTAGGGGCGGGGGGGAGGGTCGTGGCGCTAGTCTCTCTCGCCAATCCGGCTTGGGATGATATTTGGTACTCACTTGGTCTGCTGCTGTTTGGGGGCAGTGAGGTCTGAGGTGGACGCGTTGGGCCCGGCCGCGTTGCGATGCAGACGCATGCTCACTCGCCTCTCTTGCGTCTCACCTGCACGACCTCGAGGGGACGCTAAACACAACAAACGGAACAAACACAACACTGTGAGATTACTATTGTACAGGTAAGATTTGAGCCTCTGACATATCACACTATTTAATACACTCCTAAAGGCTAGACATTAAATATTCCCAATTTGATTTCTTGATTGTTATTGGTATGGAACTAATTGAGAATAGATCTTAATTGGAGCATGAGATGAACACGTTTTCAATTTGAAGCAAACTCGAATTGAATAAATAAAATATTCTCAGAGCAAAATTGAAGATTGAGTATTTATTGTTTGTGGTTTCATGCTTGGAAAAATATTATAGTGTAGTGATTTATATAAAGTTATGTACCAAGTAATGTTTTATTGCACAGTAGTTTATAATATTTCATTATATTTGGAAGAAGGTGTAGGAAACGTGGATAGAAACATATAAACGGGGGACGAACACAATATGGCTTTTACAATTAATAGAAGAACACGGCTCACACTTTACATTGCTGTTCCCATCCACCTTTCCTAAACCTTCATCCCAATACAAAACAATTACCAGATAAAGCGAAAAGAGGTTTTCCTTATACGGATGTATTTAAACTACTTCAGATTTATTCATCTGAATATTAATTCATAATGCATATAACAGAACAGAACGGCAATAATATATATCATAAAATTGAGAATTTTAGCTGCTAGTATGTTTATTGACAAATTATTGAACCCAAAACTTTTTTTGAAGCAAAGTAGAAGCTAATATTTGTTTTGAAGCCAAGTTTAAGTGTTTAAGCTTCCCACACCCCTAAAATAATTTAACTATCACAACATATAATAATATTATCTTAGAAGTTTCTCATATGAACATTAATTTGTGATGTAAATAAACAAAATGAATAAAGTTTTACAAAAATGTGTATTTTTGCTATAAATATTTTTATCGGCGAAGCTTTGCTATTATACAATCTGGAATTTTATTTTCAAAAAGTCAAAGTTGGCCAATATTAAGTGTCGAAGTTTTTAAAGTTTCGCACACCCACTAAAAATAATTATTCCAACTTCGATTCATCTTCAAGAATATTTAATAATAACCAATTCAAGTTTGTTTCAAAATGAAGAAAAGAATTTTACATCCCGGTTATAACTTGTGAGCTGTATTGATTTGAAATCAATGAATCACTAGTTAAGAGCTTACAATCATACACTTGTTAAAATTGTGCAATACAATGTTGATGGTTGAATGACCTTAATATGATGTACCAGCTGCATTTTATTTTGTTTAAAGTTTTTGTTATTTTAACAAAATATTTTCCAAAATTTTGTATAAATTTAATATATATTAGAAAAAAAAAAGTCTCACTTGAAATTTATAAAACTAAGTAATTGTTATTTTATTAAAAAAATATATATTTGAAAGTTATCTTTTTTTTATTTCAGGGTATTCAATAAAACTACATTTTAAAATTCTTTGACTTCAGAGCCAATTTCAAACTTTTACAGTCACTATTAGAGATGGGCGATAAATCATTACATGTAATTTTTTCACCAATACCACTTGATCACTGTTACTCTCAGTGACTCGATCTCAAAAGTATCGGTGATTGATATATCAGTGATTGGAGATACTCGCATCAGATGGCAACAGTTACTCGAACTACAGCGGTAGTATTGCTTCTTGTAGACACTCGACACTTCACGGTCCTTGTTATTCATTTATTTTTTATTTTCTACCAGCTAATTGAGAATCAACCTTATTGACTGGCATATTTCAGGTGTTATTTCTACTTGATCTCGTAGAGCTCATTTTTCAAAAACAGTATCAGATTGCTACTTAAAAACGACTTTAAATGTTTCATTCCCATGTGTTTTCAATACAAAATAGAAAAACTTGATTACTAAGCAAATCGCATTGCAGATTCTTTTTAAACGTAGGCTATGGAAAAAATAAATAATCATGTATTCTTTTTTTTCAGTGATCCTATCCCCCAAATAACAAATAAAGAATTAAAATAAGTAACAAAATATAAAAAATATAAATAAACATTAATATCTACTATATGTTGATGATCTTAATCATCTTATACTCTAATCTAAAATGTGTGTATATAATAATTGATTAAATATTTTCTAGCATCTCTTAATTTAATGCTAAGTCTCAGTTCTGTGGTTATGAGTTTTATTCCTTTTTATTTAAATTAGTTTATTTGCTTCTAATAAATGTATAGTTCATTTACTATTGGATGTAAGGTATTTAAAATAAAATAACACTATAATAATATAATATATGACCTGCATTCCAAACAACATTTTCTAAACCAATCTCTATTATATTAGGTTCATTTTTTATTGTCACTTAAATTTTAACTGTAGTAAAACAGATCACTAAATAAATTACACAATTAAAAGTTTTTCTACCAGTACATCAAATAAGTTTTAATATTGGTACTCGAGTTTAACAAAATGTTTGTTGGACCACTAATTTTGCCCAAATTACATAACATTTCATTATAAAATATTGAATAAAATTTTGTTTCTCTTTTTATCTACTGTATGAAACTTCTTAAAACACATACTTTTGTATTGACTGTACATTAGTCAGGCAACATGAGACCCAGATGAAACCTGAAGATTAGGTAGCTGTATGCCGATTGTCAATGTCAGTGCCGACAGGAAGAGTTTGTGTTATTGTTGTTGTTATTATTATTATTATTATTATTATTATTATTATTAGCACCGCGTCTTACTACCCATTCGGGTTATACACACTTACACTAATGTGTAATGGTAGGGTAATTGTGAGATGAAATGGAGGACCTACAGTTTAACGTGGAATCCGAACCACAGTGGAGGCCTGGCATTCCTCACATTCACAAGATGTCTTGTCAGAGGTGAAGGAAGGGTTTGGTAATCAGATGAATCTGTGCCGGAACCGAGGATTGAACCCCGGGCCGCCAGCATAGAAGTCTGACACCTTACCCCTAGACCGCCAGGTCACCGAAGTTTATGTTAAACCTCTAAGTATCAAATTCCATTCCAAGCCGCCAAACACCCGAGTAGTTAGTTA
This sequence comes from Timema californicum, assembly GCA_902141385.1. Classification (NCBI taxonomy): domain Eukaryota; kingdom Metazoa; phylum Arthropoda; class Insecta; order Phasmatodea; family Timematidae; genus Timema; species Timema californicum. Next base: position 36,163 of record CABFOW010002859.1, on the reverse strand, counting down.
GTTTTCCTTCCAACCGATACTCATGGGACTATTTGATTGAATACCCAGTACTCAGAAATACTCCATACTCGATTGAACTCGCCTACTCGGACAGCAGCTAAATACTAGCTTTGAATGTGGTTGACAAAGTATAAGTTCATGTTCACACTTCATTCTGTCGACGATATGGTGAGCAACAGGGGCGGTCTTTGCTTTGATAAACCACAATCAAAATAAAAATACGGTAATTTACATTTTCTACCTACTATTTGGCAACAAATTGTGAAGGGGAAATATATTGGTCCATCAAAACACTGTGAATGCCAAACACAAAAATTACTTCACACCAGTAAAGTTTAAAATTGTCGGTATACACATTCTTATTAACTTATTTTCTTCTTCGTATAATGTAATCAAATCCTCAAACATGCGCATAACCATGACCCAACTTAGCTAAGGACGCACTATAAAGGGGTAGAAAGGTGACAAGAATATCACAAGTTGACCTTGAAAATTTGGATTAGTAAGGCCAACAGAGACAACCGAGCTAAACCAGATTTGTTCTATGTATAAACTGGAACAAAAGTGTTATTTTGACAATTATAAAAATTATAAATTAAAGTTGTGTATTTTTTTATAGCAAATATGTGAGAATTCCAGAAATTTGTTAAATTTCCCTGACTAAGTAAATTCGCTGACTTATCCTCATTTTCCAGGTTGCTAGACAGCCCCCTGTATTTATAATTTAATATCAATAAAATTAAAACATTGGTATAGTTCCTTTAACACAAATTTTTGGTAAATATATGTTTTGTTATAGAACATGACAGTTTCTCACCAGTGGTGGGGCTGGCGGTAGTGACGGGCGGGGTGGTCCCAGAGGGACTGTTCACCATGTCGAAGGCGGTCTGGGTACGTCGGCTGGTGCCCCCTACCCCGCCTGTCCCTCCTGCGGTGCCCTGGGCTGTACGGGAGGTGTATCGCCGCTCCCGGGGCTCCTCAGGGCCTCCGTGTCGTGAGCCCCCCTGCGAAAACCACAGATTCATACTTCAGATGCTCTATTTGATCCATTTGGGTGGACCTATCAGAGAGAATGATTGTCTACCGACAAATAAACAGTTTGCTCTACAAAGAAATAGCTCTAATCATATATAGGTTCATTCTAAAGGGAAGTACGTGAGAATTTGAGTTGGGGTTTGGTTTTAGTGCGTGTTTAAATTGTTTGCCAAAGCTCGAAAAACTTGAAAGCTCAAATTTTTCGACTTTATCTCAAAATTTTTGAGTTAGATTAATTTGATTCAATTTTAGGCTTTTTTTTTGTTACACTCCTTAGGGTTGGTTATAAGCATGTTTGAACTAAGATAATGTGTTAAGGATGAAGAAGGTTGAATATAGAAGTGTATCCACATTTGCGTGAAACGGGAGAGTGGAAAACCATTTACAGGGTGTTTACCTGACTACAGTTTTGAAATTCCAGTATATTTAAAAAAAAAATACAGTATATATGAAAGGTATTCAGAGACAAACAATCCCTATTTCAAAATCATAAAACGATATAAAGTTAGGGTAGACCGACATAAAGAATCAAGTGTATTGACGCATATATTCTAGTATACACTAAGAATGGGACCCTAAGAACCTACAAGGAATATTCATGGATTCAAGACCCGCCCGAAAATTTCCCCAAGGTCAAAATGTCATGCCCGCACAGGACTAATCCTTGGAATTAAAAGGGAACGCACATAAATATGCTCCAAACAGTTCCTAGCATTTTGCAACTTACAAATTTCAGCATATTCCAGTCAAACACGTAGTCATATGTGAAACCCTGCCTGTGGAACAGAGTTCTGAAGAGCTGACGCAAATAGGAATAGTCCGGCCTCTCCTCGAAACGAAGAGAACGGCAATAATTCAAGTAGGTGGGGAACTCCGCTGAAACAAAACAAGACCCTTAACATGTTTTAAGGGTGTGCAAAGAACACCCTTTTTTTAAAAACCATTTGGAAAATGAATCAAAATAAAACATAATTTTTTTTCACGTGAAAAATAAAAAATTGATAAGAAAAATCAAAGCTAAGTTTTGTTTTACTTCTCACTTCCTTAGATTATAGATGTGGTCATATATAAAATTATGTTCAGATTAAAATAATAATAATATTTAGCACTGCGTCTTACTACCCGTTCGGGTTATACACTTTAAGTACTAATTACACTAAAATATTATATTAATTGGGAAGGTTGAATTAGAGGAAGTGAACCCGCATATGCGCACAGGGAGAGTGGAAAACCATTTAAGAAAAACCACCCCCAGTTGACCCGAGCCGAGATTCGAACCTCGATCTCCCCGTCCTCGGCAGTTGAGCTCAACACGGCCAGCGCGTTAGCCAACTACGCCACCGAGGCAAGTTTCAGATTAAAATAAAAGAATTATAAATATCTGTTCTTGTACATGATTATTTTCATTTCATTATATCATATCAAACATATCACCACGACTTTGGTAATTGCCATATGCCCTGCCCCATTATCTACCACGGTTCCTCTTTAATACAAACTCATGTTTAGTACTTATTGTAAAATCTCAAGACATTTAATTTAATTTCATTACTTTTTTTCAAGTATCCTACTCTTTCTTTTTTTACATTTCTGAAAATTCCGCTAATATTTACACCTCAAAAAGTTTCCCCTCTCGGACTGTACTTGAGAACAAATAATCAATGTCCCAAAAATACTCACTCGGGTATCCTTTACAGAGCTCCTCGATAGAAGTAGACATTTTCTTTTCACTAATACGCTCATATTTCTGCCGCTTCGTGGCCGCTTTCAGTCCTTGCCACGGTAGAGAGCCACGGTTGAAATACATCAGAACATAGCCTAGCGACTCTAAGTCATCTCGACGGCTTTGTTCTGGAAGTACACCATTAACATAAGGTCACATGTATAGACATAGCCGCCCTTCTAAAGTGGGCTAGATCTTTAAAATTCATCATAAAAAAAAAACAATAATAATAATAATAATATTTAGCATCGTGTCTTACTACCTGTAAAGGTTATATACGCTTTAAGTACTAATTACTCTAATGGATTAGGAATTGAGAAGGTTTAATTAGAGGAAATGAACCCGCATTTGCGCGGAGGGAGAGTGGAAAACCATTTAGGAAAACCCCCCAGTTCACCTGACCGAGATTCGAACCTCGATCTTCCTGTCCCCAGCAGTCGAGCTCAACACGACAAGCACGTTAGCCAACTATGCCACCGAGGCGGGTCTTTTACAATGAAAAGCACACATTTCAGCATTACCTCTTTGTCCAATGGCAACAATGTAAAGTGTGAACTGTGTTAGTATTTTTTTATTGTAAAATACATATTTTATTTGTTCCTTTTATATGTTTCTATCCACCTTAGCATTAACTGTAGTTAGCAACAACATTCATTCTAGTTTTCAAAAAGAAACTAGTTTCAACTTGGCTCAAAAAAAAAAATATCCAGCCATGGCAATTATTAAACTTTGCTACCTAATATAAATATTGATAGCTAAAATACTCAATTTATTGACAAATAAGCTATTTTGTAGATTACAAATTAATATTCGTATGGAAAAAAATCAGATTTAATTCACTTGTAAATTGTGGCAGTAACTTGATTTATCAGAATAAAAAGAAACATTACAGACAAGTGTGCAATAAAACATTTACCAAGTAATTTTAGTGCATAAATAACAACAAATAATATTTTCAAGCATACAAACAGTAACAAAAAATATTCTGATTTTGATTCGACTCCGAGAAAATTACATCTGATCAATCGATTCAAGTTTTGAATGTTTTGAATTCCCAAAATGCTTCGCACTCATAATTCATATAAAAAACTAAATTCAAAATAAAATGTAAACGAAATTAAACTTTGCGATTGAGAGAAAGGGTTGAGGCAGTTCCCTGACCTTGAGCGAACCATAGGGTTATCACTTGTTTTGGAATTCAAAATACACTAGAGTAACAATATTTAGGAAATATTCCAAGACAAATTGAATTTTGACTATAGTCTTAAATGTTTTATGAACGAAAAAATAATTTGTGCATATTTAAATAAATTTCTTAACATATTTCATCATATTAATCATTAATTTGTAGTTTGGATAAAAAGAATTATTAATACCAATGTGTGTATTACTTTAATACAGATTATTATTGGTGAAGTTTTGTAGATTTCAAAGCCGCATTC
>CABFOW010002859.1:19117-31685 GCA_902141385.1 Timema californicum | reverse complement strand
CCATCAAGAAGTTGTCCGGCTTGATGTCTCGGTGGATGAAGTTGCGGCTGTGGATGTAATCTATCCGGGAGATCTGTCGAGCAGGGAAAACCATTTCGAGGAAAATCACTCTTAGTACAACTGACCGGGATCGAACATCTGATCACCCCGCCAACAGCAATCTAGTATATTGCAAGAGTGACAGCTTAAGAGTATGCGGCCACCAAAGTGAGTGATAAATTCTGTTGATATTGTAACACGAACGAGGCGAGTAGGGTGGTGCAGGGGGTGGTCACAGCCCTCATTGTGTAAGCTGTGAGTTTTTTTAAAAAGGATTTTGGGGAGTGCTTGTTGTTACATTCTTAAAGCTGTTGGAGCTCTGCCTTCCCTACAGTGTTAACTCTGAAGATGCCGAGGAACTCAAGAAAACATTCTAAAACACTTCTTTATTGATTGTTTTTATTGTTATTATTATCACCGCGGCTTACTACCCGTTCGGGTTGTACGCACTTACGCTAATGTGTAATGGTAGGGTGATTGTGAGATGAAATGAAGTACCTACAGTTTAACGTGGGATCCGAACCACGGTGGAGGCCTGGCATTCCCCACATTCACAAGATGCCTTGTCAGAGGTGAAGGAAAGGTTTGGTAATCAGATAAATCTGTGCCGGGACCGAGGATTGAACCCCGGAGCCCCAACACAGAAGTTCAACACCTTACCTCTAGACCACCAGATCACTTCCTTTATTGATGATGACAACATAAGCAATTAATATCTAGACATTTTAGTAAACGCTGAACCTAACAATCACATTGTAATTCATCACCACAAGAAACTCTTATCCAAACATAATCAATTCACTTTATCAACATGGTGATCCTCCAAAAACCAAGTCAAGCTTTGCGATGTCCATCTCTATGCTTGTTATAATATTGTCCTCGAAATGAGCCTTAAAACACTCACCAGCTGGTCAGCCAATAGCAATACAGTCTTAAGGGAAAACCGCCGGGAACAGAAGTTGAACAAGTCCTCTAGAGATGGCCCCAATAGTTCCATCACCATGACGTTGTAGTCACCTTCCGACCCGCACCACTTTATAGTGGGAATACCAACTGTAATAGAACCAAGATACATTCATGCTGGTGCGTCAAACTCATTCGGCCATTAAGGCTACACTGGAAACATTGAGGTGGCCACAGTTCAAAATAGATAACAGGGTCAGAAAAAAATTATTATTATTATCTAGCACCGCGTCTTACTACCCGTTCGGGTTATACGCTTTAAGTACTAATTACGCTAATTGATTGGGAATTGGGAAGGTTGAATTAGAGGAAGTGAACCCGCATTCACGTGGAGAACCGTTTAGGAAGAGAGAAAAACCAGTTCATCCGACCGAGATTCGAACCTCGGATCTCCCCGTCCTCGGCGGTCGAGCTCAACACGGCTAGCACGTTAGCTAACTACGCCACCGAGGCGGGTGTCAGAAAAAAAATCAATCGATAAAATCCTTACTGAAACCAAAAATAAAATTCACATGTTTGGTGGGCAAATCCAACCATTTTTGAGGATCAATCTCTTCAATAGTAAATGGTAAAAACTATGTATATCAAACTCAGTTTGCTAAATTTTACAAATTAATTTTCAATTTCCAAATATCATTATTCCAAATTGTCTTTATTTTATTCTATTAAAAGAAAGATCTGACCGCAAACTATGTTGATTGATCAAATAGTCCGAGAATCGCACAGAATCATGAATTGCGCCAAATGTGGCTCATGGACCACAACTTTGACAATACTGCATTAATGTGTCCTGCACTAGGAAAAAAAATTAATTTTCACGTTCAGACCAACTGGGTTTGAAGTTAATAAATAAAGTCTGGTGTCCGATAAACATATTCAAATTTCCGCCAAGTTATATATTAAGTAGATAAAATCTTTTTTTTTTAAATTGAATCATTATTGGAAAGTTTGAAATGATTATTTGAATTACTTCAATATGTTCACAAACCAATAATTTGTATTTTAACATTTAAAGATCACACTTGTTATTTCAAGACTAAAAACCGCAGGGTTGTAAATGAAAGGTTAATGATGGCACAGTTGTATTTTCAAAGTTAGTGAATAGCATAGTTGTAACTTGTAATAATGTTCATGTTTATTTGGCAAGGAGTAATAATATTATTGATAGTAGAGTTATATCGGCTTGTTTATTATTTTATTCCCATCTTCTTAGTTTATATAAGTTTTAGTTTTTCTTCTATGACGACATGTTCCAGTGATTTTGAAAGGTTAATGACTACACAGCTGTAAATGAAAAGTTAACGAATGCAGTTGTAATTGTAAGGTTATTGACAGCACAGTTGTAATAATCATAAGGTTAATGATGGCATGGTTGTATTTTCAAGGTTAATGACTGCACATTTGTATTTCCCAGGTTAATGAGTAGTACCAATGTATTTTCAAGGTTAATGACTGCACAGTTCTTCAAGATCAATTACTACACAGGTGTAATTACTAGGTTAATGATTGCACCCTTGTATTATCAAGGTTAATGAATAGCACAAGATTGTAAATGTAAGGTTAATGAATAGCACAAGAGTGTAATTGTAAGGTTAATGACTGCATAGTTGTAATTTGAAGGTTAATGACCACCTTTGAATAAAACTAGGACCCAAAGTGGTTGTCAGGTGTCTACAAATCTAATTTGTTTTCAGAAATATTTTTAAAACCCTTCTAGTTTATATTACTCAAATGTATGCATTTTTTTTATTGGCGAGTATGAAAACAAAATGTCTTGTTTTCAATATATAAAAGGAAAGTTACCATAATTTGAGAAACAAAAACTTTATTATTTACTGCTTTCTATCTTATTGAATTTTACAAAAATTTAAATCATTTTATAAACTTACATACATTTTCTAAAATATCCAGGATTTAGTAATCGTGTTTGTTAATTCTAACAAGGTAGTTCAATACTGTTGCTCAGTCGGTAGTATGTCTACCTATTTAGGCGAGGATCCCCAGTTAGATTCCCAGCTTGGCCAAAATATTTATCATTGGTGAAATATGGGCTATAAGATCAGTTATATACTTATCAACAGATCGAGATTCAAACCTCGATCTCCCCGTCCTCAGCAGTCTGGCTCAACATGACAAGCGCGTCAGCCAACTACGCCACCGAGGCGGGTAAAATGATATTAAAACTGCTGAAGACAACATTAACTTAAGGTACCATATTAGATTAAAAGTTTATTGTTGGCCATTGTAGGCCTACAGTTGGTTTATAATTTTTTTTAAACCTTTGGAGCGCTATTTTACCACGATGGCAACTGTTTTAAGTGTAATAAATAAAGATACATAGCCTGAAATTTTGATTAAATAACCTCTGTAATAATACTGTTTTGGACCCCCAAAAAGTCATGAATGAAGGGTATTTTTCTTAAAGTAATGTGTGTAAAATTTCCTTTTAATGCCTCCACCAAGGAAAATCACACGCTTTTAGAAGTAATGTCAAAGTCTTGCACTATTAAACTTACACTTTTTTCTTTCAATCATCAACTCTGTAGTGTTTACCAAAAAAAGCAAGTGATGCTAGCTCCCTCTACCCAATTGGAAGCTAGCCTTAACAACACCTGTCGCCAGGATTCTTTCTAATAGTTGGTTTTGACGCTGGTGACAATGGGTCCAAGAGGCAAGGGGTAGTTCATATATAAGCCGCTTGTGCGTAAGAATATATAAGAGTATTACAATGTAATTAACCGTGCCGGCGACATAAATCTATAGAACATTGTAATAAATCAGTGCCATGATCTAAATAAACACTGTGCAAATTTAAAGGTCTTACTTATTTTATAAGTGTAAGAACATCACTAGAATTGGCGCTCGATCACAGGGCTATAAATACCAATTATCTCATCAAGCAGTCCTATCTTCTTAATTGGCGCTCAATCATGGGGCTATAAATACCAATATTAAATCGTATCATTTTAATCGACGCGTATCATCTTAATTGGCGACCAACACGCAACCATATCATAACTAGCGCCCATCACACAGCGTAATATTTCAAAACAGTCCGTAACATTTTAAACGGCGTCCATCTCGGGCAGAGATAATTTTACCTGTAGGAATCTTAGTGAGAAGTAGCCAATCAATGTCCTTGTATAATTAGATAAAACACCACTTTTTAAATATAATATAATATAATATATAGGAGCCCAATGCTCAAATTTGTAAGTTAGAAAATTGTAAGCCCATACAAAATGTACTTCATTTCAAAGAGTTATCACAACATTCAACCTATAGGTGTAAAATAATAATATTTAGCACCACGTCTTACTACCCATTCGGGTTATACGCTTTAAGTACTAATTACACTAATGGCTTAGGAATTGGGAAGGTTTAATCAGAGGAAGTGAACCCACATTTGCGTGGAGGGAGAGAGGAAAACCATTTAGGAACAAACACTCCCAGTTCACCCGACCGAGATTCGAACCTCGATCTCCCCGTCCTCAGCAGTCGAGCTCAACACCACAAGCGTGTTAGCCAACTTATAGGTGTAAAAGAAAAGTTCTTAATTTAACTGCTTTCAGAAACTCTAAGTTCTATTTTAATTGTTTATTCTTATGACAAATGAAGTCTATTACAGCACATGACTTATATACTAACTTAAATCTAAAACAAACACAATATCAAGCCCTAAGTCGTTAATTTATCTATATGAAAAGGGGGGAACTCACATTTCAAAAAAAAAGATAAATTTTCTGGACATGCCAGGAACCAAACTCGAGACCCATAGCTCAGTCTACAGACATGTAACCAACTGAGCTAAGGTGTGGGACGATATAACCCAATTAATATATTGACTGTAACTATAAAATCAAAACAAAACTCACCAAAACCACAAAAAGAATTTGAGTATTTTTCAGGAAAAAAAGTAAATGCCACAACATAGCATCAAAAGTATTTTAACACACACTACAGTACTTTTAGTTTTATACACTGTCCCAACCCAACAAACCCTAACCTTATATTATTATTATTATTATTATTAGCACCACGTTCTTACTACCCATTCGGGTTATACACACGCTAATGTGTAATGGTAGGGTGATTGTGAGATGAAATGGAGGACCTACAGTTTAATGTGAAATCCGAACCACGGCGGAGGCCTGGCATTCCTCACATTCACCCTAACCTTATAATTATGTCAACAAGTTTTTCTGGAAATATAGAGCACTAAACTACTTTGGGATGAACACATCAGTTTAATTCGTGGTCTTATTAGATTCATATTTTATTAACTTACTCCTGTTCCTTATCATAAAAAAGAATTTAAGAAAACTTAATGAGTTTATTTTAACATTTTTACCACTTTCAACTTGATAAAAAAATGTATTTATCGGCACATGAAAGGTTATCTTGTCCGGTCGAGATAGTTTTAATTGTAAACATATTCATAATCATGCACAACTTAAAATTTCCTAAACCAGTGATGTATATTTAATAGTTTAGAAGTTCCCAACTGTGAATGAGGGAACGACACAACAAATAAGACCCTACTTTTGTTTGTATTATTCAGGCAATTTTTTTAAAAAAGATTACGTACAATTTTCTTGCAGTATTGATTTTATTGGAAACTTGCTACTCTTGTTGTGTGTATTACTGATAAAAAGTAGCCTAATTAATTTACTTTCATATATGACAAAGAAAAGGTGTTAAGAATCCTGACCTCTTCCTATCATCCCCATTTATTTTACTCTTATTGTTATCAATTTTATGATTGGTTTGATGCAGCTATCTGTTTTTGCCTAAATCCTGGACCAAACTTTTCCCATCCTTGTAATTCTTGAAGATCTTAACTTTCAGCACAAACAGCAATATCATCATCAAAATGAAGTGTTTTGAAAAGCTCTCGTATTCAAATTCCACACACAATTTATTTTACCTCCGTTAGCGTTTCTACATAAGTGAAGATCATCAGAGATGAGTTGCATCCATTTACCACACCTTTTATTTAAGTTCCCTCGTCATGCTCGACAAGTCTTATTGTTGCCAAATGATTTTTGTGTACGTTTTAAGGCCCCGACACAGACTCTGTATCTGTAGGTCCGTAAGAAATTGATGCCACAACTATCAGATTGCTCTGGCTACAAATTCCTTAACCGTAAGCTCTAACTCCGTAGAAGTTGCCCAACTTTAACTTTATACGAACTAATTTATAGGGACTACCAATCACAGCCGAGTAAATATGTGCATTCACATTGAAATAAAAGAACGAATGGCAGTGAGAGGATTCGTCGCTATGGAAACATCTACAAAATGAAAAGATGGCTACACGTGGAGCTATTTCAGAAACATTTTTCTAAAAATCTCAACCCCCCCTGGGAAGAGAGGCTTCTAGGAAAATGTTTTCTGAGAAATAATGGCTTTGCTTTTGTAGGTTCAACACCCCTATTATTAAAAATATTAAAAGTGATTGTTTTGTTTTCATCCAAAAAACTAGTACAACCATTTGGCATTTTCAGGTTATTTCAAACATTTATTTTAAGTTTGATCATTAAAATCGAGTTATAAATATATTTCTTGTGACTGTACTTAACCTACATTTTAATATATACTGGAAGTTTTCTTGACAAAGTGATTTTAGTTTTCTTTAGTTCTTATATTATGATCAGCTGTTTAACGCTCGCTCATTTCTGTAGACGAATCTTTTGATTGGACCAAGTTTCTTACTATCTCATTGGTAGAAACAGTCACACGATTACAGATATTGACTCTGTAATCGCAAGTAGAATTCCTTATGGACCAGGAACACGAAGTAGAGACTACGGACCTAAGGATATAGTTTAAGTGTCGGGGCCTGTAGGAATATATTTTTCTTAGGTTGTTGGACTTGATCTCAAGTTTTCTCAAAATTTTAAATAATTCATTCGATTCGACATTATCAAATAGTTTTTCGATATTCACAAATGCAATGTTTATAAAATGGTGTTTAGTAACAAATGGGTTTAGGCCTATTGTATAACGAACAGTGTCTCTTAACACCAAGCTGTAACAGGCCACTATTCTTAGTAACAGGAAATGTTTAATATAGAGTGAATGGTTATGGTTATCGCATGTGAAACAGGCTTCAATGTCAAATGCTAGCCTATCTACAACAATTTATGAGTAGCTCCGAATGCTAATAGTTTTGTTTTATTATAATCTCTATTTTTATCATATTCTGTACTTATATTCCTAGCTTTATTTAAAAAGTATTTTTTATCAATTATAAATTTAAGTACAGCCTAAATATCAAGTGCAGTGTTATGGAAATAATGTTACAACTACTAACCTCCGCCCTGCATCATTTTGTAAAACTTGGACTCTATATGGAGTTGTGGATGCCGCGTTTTGATACATTCTAGTTTTATTGCGACTTCTTCGCCAGTAGAAATGTTGGTTCCTGCAACAAACCACTTGCTCAGTCAACTTTTACATAATAGTGTTTCCATTTGTTTTTTGTACTCAAGTTATTGTTTTTGTTTAGTGGATAAAGGGAGTTATAGTTACCTAGGTATATGTCACCAAAAGATCCACTGCCTATTTTGCGGCCTAGTCTGTACTTATTTCCCACTCGGAGCTCCATTACTGCAAATATACGCAAGACATTACAGGACAATGGAAACATAAACAGCTCCTATTGTGGCAGCCATGTTTGAAATTATCATCTAGGAACGTAATGAACGGAGATTTATGTATATAAACGATTTACGTAAATACCTGGGGCCCGGGTAAAAAATAGTGATCACAGACGAAACGGCCGTCCTTTTTACTCTCTAGAGCTTCATCAAGAACACAAAATATAGATCCATAAGCTAGGATTATTTAGATTTTTCATAATATTTTACACCAAAATATTTCTGACACAGAGGCGATACCGGATGTTACTTCATCTTTCTTCCGTAAATAAAACTTAGCGCTACTGTCACGATTCATAAACACGTGACTAGCGATCAGCTGTGGTGGGACGTTTAAATAATATTTTAATAAAGAACATTGCTAATTCTAATAATTACTTAAATCCCTTTCATAAAACAATGTTAAATTATATCGAACAAAATGAAACAATAGCATATAGACTTTGTTCAATTAATTGTATTTTCTTTGAATAACATTTTACTGTAAAATAAATAGGTACTTGGCACATTTGATCAAATTTACACTGGTTATTTTTTAAAAAAAACCTTCATAAGCTTTCTCACTTGGATTTTTTTATTGTGAGTTAAATAATATGTCGACAAATATATGACAGCTTTAACAAGAAACATAAAATGTGATAACCCAAAGGCAACTGAAAGAAGAATTTTTTTTAATTACTCTTAAAACCAACAATACTAATTTCTGATGATAATAGTAGTTTCCTATATGTAACAATGACCACACTATCTAAGACTTTCGTATTATATTGCTCTTGTTAGAAAGTGCATAGATAAAGGATATGAGAAAGTGATTGGCAGAGCCATAAAGGGCTTTTTTCACTGTTGTTTTGTCAACATGTGTGTGCATTTACTACAAGTGCCCATATTTCCTATATGACTTCAAATAAGCTGTTTACAACCCTTGGCTCAGTAGACAGACAGGAAAAACAACCACTGTGGTTTGCGTAAAGGTTTTAACTGTACATAGTTTGTGTTTATCCAGAATTAATTGAAATTAGCGTTTGGTACAGATTCATACCAATTAATTAAAAGCACAGACTCTTAAATTATCTAATTTTAACTATATTATTTCAGTGTTTTTGTTTTTTGATAAGGAATACGTCTGAAAATGTAAAACCAAGTGCAATTTTTCTTTGAAAAAGTGTATAGTCTACTCCCCAGACCATTGTTTCCGCCATCTCAAGGATCAGGCTCATAACATACTAGATAATTAGTGACAAAACGACCAAGGTTTGAATCTTAGCCGAGTATATTTTCTTATAATTTCTCTAAATTACTCTTCTCATAAATACTCTTTGTTCTAAGTTGTTGATAACCCTTGTGATGTGCGCTGAATATACATGTCAAAACCATTTAGACTGGTTTGTCAGTGTTGGGGTTCGAATCCCACTCAAGAGTACTGAGGGTGGTTTTTCCTAAATGGTATTCCACTAACACTCCATGCAAATGTGGGTCTTTTACCATTAAATTTAATCTTCTTCATCCTTGCCACAATGGAATAATGGATATAGGTCTACAGATTGTAACGTTAACATGTGGGAACCATTTCAGCTGGGGACACTCCCAACACAAAAATAACGAGAAAAGTTAATACGATCATGTGTCCCATTAGACATTGTTTCCGAGTTATGGTCGTGTTTGTCCATTAGATTTTTATTTGTGGGGCCACTTGAAACCAATTGTTTATTCTACACCCAGTGCCATATTATTAAAATAGGCCATCACTGAATCTGATAAACACCTGATATTTTTTAAAGAGTGCGGCATTCTAGGATACGACTGCAGGCCTTTATTTTAGGTCGAAGGTGTCCATTTTAAGCTCTTCCTGTGATGCTAAGCAGTTCCACACTACTGGAGTACAAACACATTTATATCTCGGAAATAAGGTCACATGGGACACATGTTTAGATGGACTTGTTTTATTTGCTCTTACCCGCCTCGGTGGCGTAGTTTGCTAACGCGCTTGTCGTGTTGAGGCTCGACTGCTGAGGACGGGGAGATCGAGTTTTCGAATCTCGGTCGGATGAACTGGGGGTGGTTTTTCCTAAATAGTTTTCCACTCTCCCTCCACGCAAATGCGGGTTCACTTACTCTAATTCAACCTTCCCAATTCCTAATCCATTCAAGTAATTAGTACTTAAAGCGTATAACCCGAACGGGTAGTAAGACACGGTGCCAAATATTATTATTATTTGCTCTTATCTAGTGTTGAAATGGGTCCCACATCTTATGGTACAGCCTGTATATGTGTACAGCCCAAAGCAAGGAAACTTGGTGAGTAAAAAAAAAGTTAGCCTGTTTTAACATAAAAAATAATAAAAAAAATTTGTTTTTATATTCAAACTTATCTTTCTATGATGGCTTACTTCTCTATTAGTTTGACAGAATTTTCATACACTTTCCAAACACAGTCAAACCTGGATAGGTGAGAAAAAAACTATAAGTGAGACTAATTGCCAGGCCCCGTCATTTTCACCTCTAAAAACCTCTTTAAGTGAGAGTCGTTTTTCACGTCAAGACCTCTATAAGCAAGTGTGTCTTCCAGGAAATTAAATGCTATTTTGCGTGTTTTGACAGGTCACACAAACACGAGCGTGGTTTTTTTGTTTCTCTGCTAGGGGTCAGGCCTGCATTAGTAAACAAAGATGAATTAGTTGATAAGTGTTGATCGCTGAGGGAGGTGCGCGTTGCATCTTCAGGATGTCTAAGCAAAAAATTAAAAGTGTTTTCGTTGAGTGATAAACCTTAACATTGTGAGTGTGTTTGAGGGTGAGAAGTAGATACTAAGCGAGTTTGGCTTGCCGGAGTCCATCTTTTATATGATCATAAAAGACAAATATTCCATAAAGTCGCAGTGTTCCAAGGTACACAGCAATATTGAGAGGAACCAAGCTGTTGAATTTCCTGACGTTTAAAAGTGCCTTGTGAAATGGATCAAACAAACCCTAAATCATTCCCGGAGATGGACCTTTGTTAAAAGGAAAAACTCAAGACTTTGCGCCAAAACTGAGAATACAGAACTTTCAAGCTATCAATGGCTGGTTAGAGGGTTTTAAAAAACGTAATGACTTTAATTTTCAAGAAAGCGACCGAGGAAAGCAAATCTGTGGATTAAGGTGTGTGTAATCAGTGGTACTGAAGATGTCAACTCTTTTGGAAGGGTATGATCAAAATAACGCATACAATGCCAACAGGACTGGTTTGTTTTTCAAGTGCCTTCCGGATAAAACCTTTACATTTAAAGGAGAAGAGTGCCACAGAGGGTTTGAATCTGTGATCATTTTTGTTAGAGAGAGCTAGAAAGATAATATTTAATTACGTTAAATGTTTTGTGTGTACACTTTAGTATCTTTTTGGTCAAAACATAAATTACTTGTAAACTTTTTTTTTTGTTCTTTAAATAAACTATTATTTACTATTTTATATCGGCCTAATTGTTTGTTCTGTTATTTAATGTTAACTTTTATGCATGATTTATAACCTTTCCTTAATGCCGAAACGGTGCAGGCACAAACATCACCTTAATGTCTTACTCAAAATATGGATTTTAAATTAAATAATTCACTGTTTCTTTGATGGTTCTAAAGGTTTTCCATTTTCAGGGGGAAGGGGAGGGGTGAAAGCGTGTTCCCCTGTTCCACAGCCATTTTATACCACACTCTTTTACAAACTATTTAATATAGCTTATATGTTGACTGGCCCTTGATAGAAAAACCAGTAAAATATTTAAATATTCTTTGTTCCCCTGTTCCACAGCCATTTTATACCACACTCTTTTACAAACTATTTAATATAGCTTATACATTGACTGGCCCTTGATAGAAAAACCAGTAAAATATTTACATATTCTTGCACTTGCCTGCCATCTTGTAGTAACAAGTTTGTACTTGATGAAGAGGCTCTTGAATGGAATTGAAAGCGAATGATAACTGATCCAGTCATGAACATTGTGAGGTTAAATAAAACCCACTACTTCTCAAACAGGCAATTTTAATTACAAATGATTTAAGTTTTTACAAATTCACATTATGGTATAATAAATAAGATTGCACAACATAAAATACATAATAGTTACTATTTGAAGGTATTAAGTTTGTGGTCCACAAACCCAATCTGACTAGAATCAATAAAAAAAAGAATACAGCAAACTCTTTTGAATTTCAGTGCAGAAACAACACGGTAATGGCTCGTGAGATAAAAGAAATATTCAAGACCAGAGATTTATCGAATCTGAATCCTTATCTACCTACGACTCCTGAATCCCAAATCTGAATAATAAAAAAACCCATTATAAACAGAAGATGTTAGTTAAATTTCCCCCCTTCAATTCAGATTTTGTATGCATTAATTCTTTAGTCGCGCTAAAAGAAAAAAAATAGAAATTGTAACTAAATTTCAACATTTCTAATGTGAATCCACTTCAATCAAGTGGTAAATTATACGCTTCGGTGGCCGCACTTCCTCTAAAATTCAACCTTTCTCATCACTAACACATTAGTGTAATTAGTGCATTTTAGTGTAGCCTGAACAAGTAGTGAGACATACTGTTAAAAAAAAAGTAGTAAATTAATGCTCAACTGGTGCTCTATTGTTAGGTGTGTCCTAAAATTCCAATGGGCTAAGCCCCTAATAAGCATAAAAATAGAGCTAATATAAATCATATTCAAATCTGTTTTTTTATAAATTTTTAATAACCTACCCACAGTTAAGTCTAGTAATTTTTTTTTTCAAATCATCAAAACCATTCATACTGACTGAGCCGTCCTTCCGTTACGAGTCGAGTTCTAAACCCAATACCTCAAGAGTTTTAAGAGGGAGGTTCTCGACCCGAGCCCAAACAGATGCCCCTTGTGCCCTTGTACTCTCTAACCCCCCCCCCCCAA
>CABFOW010002859.1:0-10513 GCA_902141385.1 Timema californicum | reverse complement strand
GTTTAACTTGGCGAACAAAGTCGAGTCCAGAAACAGCTATACTTGAAAATAACATAAGCCGGGTTTCGAACCCAGGACCAGACAATCTCTGGTTAAAAACTAATATTGGCAAAAATATAAATTACAAATAAATAGGGTTCAGACCCTGAATATAAGTGGTGGCGAAAGCGACGGTCTAACTTCCAGCCGCGATAAGCGCGTAGCATAGTCAAACTTCAAAACAAAATAATTTAGTAACAAAGTCCAAACAGCAATTTAGAAAGAATTCCCCCCATGACGCCGAAATAGTAATTTTGGTAGGATGATAATATTCCCCGAGACCTAGTCGCTGTCCTCACCTCTTGTCCTCAAGCCGGTGGGGTAGTAAGTGAAGTGAGATCCCGGTACCACTAGTATTTATACGAAATATAATTCTCAGAAAGGGGGGCGGATCGAAGGAAGGAAAGGTTGGAGAACATTACAAACTAGGGGGGAGGGGAGATTCGGGACGGTCGTCGAGAAGTCTCGAAGCTCCGTGAAGGCGGAACTCTTCTTTCCATTTTATTTGCTGGCCGAACACGTGGTCGAGCTTCATTGCGGGCCGACGTAGACACGGCTTCAGTCAGTTTGTTGTATTTGGCGAGAGCGGAGGTCGCTGGTCAAGCTAGTGCCGCGTGTCGACCTTGTGAGAGCGGCTGTCCCAGTTGGTGAGTGTTATTACAATGTAAGTCGTTACATTGGTATTCACAATTTGGAGGATGATAGTGTTGTCATCTACAGATATTGTAAACACGAGGGTAAAAATGGACTTAATGAAGTGACAACCATGATTCTAGACAATCTTGCTAATTTATCACTAATAGTGTGGCCAGATGAGTTAGTGATGGCTGCCCAGGCCAAAATAAAAACAAAACTATGGTACAATTTTTATTTTGTTTAGTCCATGTGCTCAAGATGTTTTAAAAAAAAGTTACATACTTGTTTCCAATCAGAGGACACAGCTACCTACCAATCGATTAGGATTTTTCTTTAATTGGAATTGAAAAGATAAAAATAGCATATGCAGAACTACCTGAAGTCTGGGACAGAATCAGCACCGAGGTTCGTAATAATCCAACACCTTTCACCCTGAGAAAGATGAGCTTTTAGGATATTAAAAATACTAGGACAGGTATTGAACTCCCCTTTTTTTTTAAAAACACCAAAACTTCCACTACAACTCAAGGCAAACAAGATGTTACAAATCAATGAAGGAAACAGCTTTGTAAGAACAAGAACTTTTTATTATGGTTCATGGAGCACGAGTATCATCGTTAAGAATATGACACCTTCCTCAGCTTTACTTGAGAAATATTGAAATAACACCAGCTAAACAAAAGGATTGGAGGAGATATTTGATGTACCTAAGTTCATCAGTTAATCAAGTGTTCTACAATAACATTTTTGGTGATAGCACAAATGCAGCTGAAGTAAATAACATCTATCTAGAACGTGATGACAACAGCAGTGGCTGTGACTAACTGTAACTTTGACAGAACTTTTATGTTTGTATCATATTCAATGATTATTTATCAGTTGGAAATAAAATAAGCATTTTTCCAGAAAAAAAAACCCAACCAAAGTACATACTTTTTCTGCTAAAACCAGACAAGTCCATTAGTTTTTATTTTTATTAAATTTATTGCAAAACAATAAAGTTATATTAATCTGATGCATTCAAACTGTGCTGGACAGTTTTTCTTTGTTTCCTGAAAAACTGTAAATTTGGACTTGTCCAGTTTTTGTAATCAACCCTTCTTGTAATATGTCCATATGACATAGTTTTGTGTGTGTGTCAGAGTTTCTGACTTGTTTTTCTATGTCCATGTTTTATCATAACATACAAATTAAATTTCAGACATAATCACCAATTTCAAGACGTCTCATTTACATAAAGTACAAGCTATGAATGAATTGAATTCTCCATGAAGGTTATAAATAAATCCATGTTAGAACACTAAAGGTATCGTAAACAGTGAGGCCAAATGACCAACAAATCAACCCTCAGCTGAAAAAGGCACTACTATACAACTTATTAAACATGCCTCTTTTTTTCAAATATAGAATCATAAGTCAAGGCGTTTTGGTGGGTAGACCATTCTACCAGACCTTGTAACAATATTAGGCAGACTAGTTTCAAGAGGTACAGTATTCGTTTCTGAATTAGGATACTGAGAAGTTAAGGCTATTATGTCCTCTGGCTTGTTATTAGGAGAGGATGGTGGTGTTAACTTTAATCCCTCAAGTTCACCCATATCATCACCAAAGCTCCTCACCCTATTATGATCTTCACAGGAAATGACATTACCAGAATGCCTAGGCCTAATATGAAGTGAATTTCGTCTATAAAGTTTTCCTTTTATACACAACAGATATGATCTGTTTTTCAATATCTTAACCACACTGCCCTCTTCCCAAAAACACAGTTTGTTGTTCTAAACAAAGACATACTACTGAGGGTTAAAAAATTGCTCATGGAATCGAGCAGTTTTGTCATAATGTAATGATTGCCCTACTTTCGCAGTCACTGCATCATCAATAATTATTTCTGGCTTCAAGAGGCAATCCTGTACAGGCAGTCTAGAACTGAGGGTGCGACTTTGAAGAAGCTGAGCAGGTGAGTATGGGAGCCCTGCCACTGGGCTATTTCTATAATCCAGAAGGAAAAGTGGAAATTCTCCACGGTCATATTGCGCTTTTTTTTTAAACATCAATTAACAATTCCAACCGCTTTCTCAGCCAAACCATTGGTGCGGGGATAGTGAGGATTGGAGGTTACTAATTCAATATTCCATGATTGAGCAAATACTTTGAATTCATATGAGTCGAAAGGTTGGTTGTCAACTTGTTTAAATTTAAATAAGGTTTGTTAACTTTCTTATGTTGATCCTTCCCAAACCTTCATTTAATATATTTGTCAATTCTTCTGTTAGACGGTACCATCTATATTAATCAAGCGTTTGTTTGTATGTCATGAGCGTTGTGCGATATCTACCGCAAGCAGAGGTATGTAAATTTAAATATTAATAGCCCCTGTACACAAAAATGTGCACCTTGAAGCTGGGATTTTAAAATTTTGATTAGTTTTGTTTAAATGTAATGAAAACTGGGTCAAAATAAATATGATGAGATTTTTTTTCAGTCCGTTTTAAGCAAAGGAAACTGTTCTCTGAGCCGTACCCTTTCTGGTACGTCTGCTAGTATATTACATACCCCTGTAGGAATACGAAGGAAAACATTTTAAGAATAATGGGAATATTTGTTTTAATGTCTTACACTTCGATCAATAAGTTGATAGTTTATTTAATCTTTAGGTTAGGGATGAGGGTAACAATAATAAAAAGTACCCACAGTTGCTTGCAAGGAGGTGTGGGAGGGGGGGGGTTAACAATTAGTTATAAGTCATTTTCTAAAAACCAATCCCACCAAGATTCAAACCTAAGCCTTTCCGTCACCGTCAATTCAGAGTTGTAAACTTTGATAACTTTGAACAGGCATGTCAAACCTGTGGCCACCCAGATCTTTGGATGAATTTATTTATTATTATTATTATTTAGCACCGCGTCTTACTACTCGTTCGGGTTATACGCTTTAAGTACTAATTAATCTAATGAATTAGGAATTGGGAAGGATGAATTAGAGGAAGTGAAGCCGCATTTGCGTGGAGGGGGAGTGGAAAACCATTTAGGAAAAACCACCTCCAGTTCAGCCGACCGAGATTCGAACCTCGATCTCCCCGTCCTCAGCAGTCGAGCTCAACACGACAAGCGCGTTAGCCAACTACGCCACCAAGGTGGGTGTCTAGTAATAACCTTAAGAGTTGCATCAATCTGCATGCGAACAATAGGTGTTAACCTTAAATGGTTGCATGGCGATTAGGAGGTCTAGATTTGAATCCCGGGCGGGTGTACTAAGGAAAGTTGTATTTTCTCCCTCCTCTTACAAACAAATGTGTGTGCTAATTTTAGATCCAATATTTATATTTCCTAGCCCATTAGATTATTTAACTATACCAATAGAACAGAAGATTTAAGATTTGGAGCACAAAAAACTTATTGTTCTATTTATTGATATAACTTAATTAAAGTGTGTAGAAGTGTAAATAGCCATAAAACATGTTTTAACCTCCTGAATTAGTGTCAAGGTTACTATCAGGAAATATGGAATAATTTTTTTTTTAAATGAGCTAATAAATTGAGATTATTTGTGTTTAATATTTATTCCCATAAACTCATAATTGATATTACGGATCATAATTTTGAAAGTGAATTTATCACAAACATAAAATTGTCACTAAATAAATATTTCAAGTAAAACAAAAAGCTGTAAGCCAAGAAATTATGTACAGTAACAAAATAAAATGGCTCTAAAAAATAAACCCACTAAAGTTAACAATCTTAAAACGTTTAAAAAAACCTGTCCCCCAACCGTTGAGTTTTAAAGCTAGAACTCCTAAGAAAAATAGGAAAATGTTAATATGTAAATTTCAGGAACAATTTACGTAGTCTACCAACAAAATCCAAGGACTCCAAATTGAGTAGGGATGGGTCCTTCTACTCTTTGAAACGTTACAAATATTTGAGTAGTATAGTTAAACCAATTTCAGATTTAAATTTCTTTTTTATCTATCAAATTTTGATTTTTAATTTTTAACAACTTTTATTATCCTTAATAGACACTTAGCCTAACATAAATATAGAGAAAACCTTACAAGCAGACCCTAAACCAATAATTTACCACATAATGTGGATTTAAATAAGGATTCAAGCACAAAAAAAAAAAAAAATGTATGAAAGTTAAACACTTATGTTCATTAAGTTTTCTAAGATCCTAGTTATGTATATGAAGGGAAAATAAGGAATTATATGATAAAAAAAAAAAGTCGATTCGAACCATCCTTAGAACCAAGAAATGCGTCAATTGCTGTATTTAAATGAGAAATTGTTTTAATAAAATGATCAATGTATGTAATATTTACTTTACAGTCATTATTGTTTCCGGCATGTGGTCAGTTTTTTTATTCAAGCCATATATTTTCCACTACCGGCTTGCTAGGCCTGCCGTAGCTTCTTATATCTTATAATCTAACTTAGGACTAGGACAAACACAACATGCAGTCCCAGGCAGGTAATTTATTTATTTGAGAACACACTCGCCCTGTTTTTATCATATAAACCTATTTAAAATGGTTCTTTATAGGACTGTGGATTAGGTACAGTAGACCCATGGCTTCTTTGGTGCTGACTGACAGCTCACAGCTTGACTTCTGACAGTCAACATTTAGGTATATACCTAGATTTTGACTGTCAGAAGTGACAGCTACTAAACACATGTTTTTGCAGAGCTTATGGTTTGGCGTAGGGATACATAATTTGGTCTGGTAACTTTTCAAAGCTGTCAGTCAGCACCAAATAAGTCATGGGGCTACTGTAGTGATGGCACACTAGGCTAAGCGAAATTATTGAGCAGTTTCCTGGAATACAATAAAAGCTTTCTCATTTTTCAATTTGCATGATATCGTATCCTATCCATTTAAGTCAAATTAAGTCTGATTAAATCCTCTGTCGATGCCGCATATTTCGTGACAGGGCACGTTTCAGACTTAGCGAGGTGGTTGATGATGCAAAGATAACAATAAATATATCCAGACACTCTGAGAACAGTTGGCACCTTTGGTTTCTTGAGACATAGAGGGCAGATGAACCCATCACCACAAACGTTACTCGGCTTAGGAAAAGCCTGCGGTGCAGGTATATCTCCCTTGGCTATGGCTCCCGCATTCCGATTGGACGAAACAGACTGTACTAGCTGCGTCACAAAACCTACCACCTCCACCCAGTGATTACTCAATCGTTCCAGGGTCTTGTTTAGAAACATGGGTATTCGTCCCCAAAAGAGAACCTTCCAAATATAGAATTCACTCTGTCGCTCTGAACAATAACGTAGAGTGAGCCCCAAGAGAAGAAGTAGGGGGGAGTGTGTCGTAGATTTTCCAAGGAGGTACAGAACAGTTTGACAGAGTTTCCACGACTCCAAAGTGACACCTAATAAAGTACTGAGGCGCATTACGATGCCGCGGAGAGTTTTGCTGCGGGTGTCCGATGGGGCGACCCCGTCTCCCTCGTCCAGGTAGTATCGAGTCGCAAGAGAGTGCAGTCTTGACCTCAGGTAAGGGAAAACCGTGAGCAAAGCTAAGGAACCGAACAGATGACGCCTGGAAAAAGGCGCCTCCTCTCCCCTGACACATGAACGTTTGAGGCTGTATAAAAACTCAGAGTAGGATGCCTCGACATTCTTCAGGTAGGTATACTGCACTGCGATGTTGAGCGCCAAGAATATCTCCTCGTGCCACCTCCCCAACCAGCCGAATAGTTCAGGGTAGCAAGAAGCCAAATGCATGGAGACCTGTTTGAATGCAGGGCTCAGCAGATCGTTGAAGGTTTCTTGTGCAATTACTTCAAATATAGAAGGTGTCGGTTGGTTATTTTGTGTTAAATACACGGCTTGGTTATTCATTGTATTATATCTTGATAAATACTAGTGATAGACAGTTGTGAGGTATCTAAACACCTTCCAGCTTAAACCCGAATCCTGTGATTAATCGGCCCAAAGCAACATTTGAATGACGTTGACACCGAAATGACCCAACTTGAGAATATATTTAAACTATACATATTAACTAGTATTAATTTGTTTTACAAAACAAACTTCAATTTATTTAGAGCTCGTATTTAAAAAAGCTAATTTGACATTATCATCACATCACAGATCAGATTGTCATTCTTTGTTATTAAAAAGGTTGATACTTTATTCTTTATCTATGCTTTGCAGCACAAATTTTATTATTTTAACTTGGGAGTAACACAAAGATAGATATTTGTTGTATTTAATAATATTTCTCCCTGCAAAACAACATAGTTTTAGTACCAAAAAAATGTACAGAGCGCGAAACAGTCAAGTATATGAGTGACTTAATTCAAGTTCCTTAGAAATTTCTTGTTCCATCTAGGGTAACGCTTTAGGCATTAATATTTCGATTTAAATTCAATTACAATGTTATGCGTTACCTACGTTATAAAATGCTCTCTACAAAGATATTGCATATGAAAAAATCCCTTTCTATTATTAAAATTATCCTTGAAAATAATACGTTTTAAATATATATTTTGCACTATTTGCCAATAGATATGCCTTATGCATGAATATAAACCCAGCCTTAACTTAAAATTGAATGTGTAATGCATGCAGTTAAGCATATACAGCCTTTGAACTAAGTTGTACGAGTATCAGCCAATGAACATTCTAGGAGAAACTAAGTTGAAACAACTTTTAAATTCCTATAAGCTGTATAAAAATAGTTTTTTTTAGTTGATCAAGCTATTTTGTATGTTTTCTTATGTACGTTCACTTCGTTGAACCTGAAAGGAGCAAGCCTACCTTGCACGATTCAACTATGGTATAGCTTATGAAAGGGAATCATAGTGCGATTCATCAAGATTAGTCTGCTATCTTTAATGATAAACGAAGTCCATCTCTATATATGTGATTTACATGGAGTATAAATTATATATCTTACTTTAATGTACAACCAAATATAGACCCTACTTATTTTAAAAAGCATTTAAGTAGAATTATTGTTTGTGATAATTCTTCATTTTTTACAACAATCAACCAAACAGAGATTATTTACAAAACAAGACCCACTTGATTTACTATAGTTAACAAGATTACCACCATAGTGCAACAATGTACAGCCTGGGTATTTAGTCACGAATTACTATATTGACACTATTAGCTCTTTTGTTGTTTTTAAAGCAATCAACTGAAAAAAATAACGTAAGCACCATCTTATGAACTCCTCACCATTAAATAGTGTTTTCTGTTGGTGCCTGAAATACTACGCCCTTGTATTCCAGACTTGTATATAATCACCTTCAATTTTGTCTCCGGTTAGCTTCACTTGCGGTAGACGAAATCTCTTATAATCAGGACCACTGTCAGGATGGAGTTGAAAATGGTGGCCCCGAATATTTTGGGGCTACAACTGGTGGATACACATCCACGAGCTTGACAGTTAGGGAATACATCGTAAATAAAGGAAGAGGGTTGAGGGAGTTAACTGGGCGTTGAAACCAAAGCCATCCTTCTCTTTCCAAAGCGTGACCACTGGATATAAAGGTAAACTTCTCTACCTATCTACACAAAAGGGAAACTACCCCTATATTTTATGTTTCCCGAGTAGTCCCACTGTTATGAGTCTTAGTAATAAACTAATTAAAATAAACAAGTAACTGTCACATCAACCACACACTACTCAAATAATGAGATACAACTTAGGCCTAGTATTTTGCTACTTTGAGTGTATGGGAATCACTGGTACACGGTATATTATTATGAATGTAATCAAAATGTCTTCTCGTATGCATCTTTAATCCACGGACTGTACAGTTAAAAACTCAGGCTCTTAATGTAATACTTTCAACTCACCACAAGCTCGGATGTTGGTTAAAATCAGAAGTACGCGGAGTTCCCCTTCCGTAGATCTAGGATCCCTGCCGGTAAGCTACCATGAATAAGTCCCGGAAATTCTCCTCTTGGGTAATCCTGGATTTCTTTCGTCAAGCCTGGTGACGCTGACTCACTTAAAATTTCGTGAAATTAAAACAAATGCCCCTGTATGGTGTTAACAAGCGAGATTTTGCACACATACGTTAAATTATCAAACGTAGAGAGAAACAATTAATTAACTATGAGCCTACCTTTGCAAATGGTGACTGAGAATATCTGGAGTGATGAGATGTTAGCTGAGGCACCCCAATCCTGTTTCTTGAGCACTTATTAATAGTTCATACGAGAGAGTTTCGTCGCTGCGTGTCCCAAGACTAAAAGACTCATGAATAGCTTTCCCCGTTATACTAGGAAAAAGCGCAGGATTAGTGAGCCTAGCGCCATTAGGGGAGAAGGGTCAATACGGTGATGATGAATATAATTAATTGCTCCTAGAATAGAGCCCAGCTGGCTCAGTATATATATGCATACTAAACAGCCATTGTCAAATAGCACTGTGGGTCTATGAACATTTAAAAAAATCATGAACACAAAACAGAAATAACTTTGTAGTGAAGAAAGAACTCTAAATTGCCGTAAATAATAAAACACAACATAAACTAAGTACTTGCCGGTAGAGCAAAGCGGTGCATAGGTCAGGATACAGGGTCTATTACCTGTTGCCACTTGGCGCTTAAGGCCCGTTGACATGGTTTTAGTGGACTAATGCAAGTTTACTAGTATTAGCTTACTAACATGCTAGTTGCGTTGACACGCATTTTTCACTTGTATTAATATCGCTTCTAGAAACATGGCTGAAAATGAAGAGTGGTGCTAACTGGTCTCTCTCATGGAGCAATTCTTTTTATCACTGCGTCTCATTTCTCGTTCGTGTTATTTATACGCGTATACTAATTACGTTGATGTGTTAGGAGCTAGGAAGGGTAAATTTAGAATAAGAACGGGCGGCCAGATAAATTACAATTTTTCAGTAAACACAATTTATCATAGTTAGTTGACTTATTTAAAAAAAAAAATGTTTTATATAGACAACATAAAAAAGTTAGTGATTAAGTATGTTTCTTAAAATATATTTCAGTTGATCCCAAATAATTATTATATTATTTTGCTTGATTTGTTAAATTACTTAGCATACATGGTAAATAAAATTAAACTCAAATAAGGTCAATAAATCCCAATACAAACAAAATCGGGTGGGCATTTTTTAAATAGGCCTACCCCAGGTTTTTTCAACCCTGTTTTAAATGTCGGTATATTAATAAAAATATAGCCTGTTAAATTCTAGCTAGTCCTAAACTATTTTTTTTAAATAATAATAATAATAATAATAGGTCTAAATTAATTTGTAGATTGGTTTGGATATAAACTATCTGGTTTGGTATGAGAAAATAATATTATGTTGTGTATCTAGGCTACTCAAGTTGCCAAAACATTATTGCAAAGTGTTAGGAGTGTATGGAATGAACATTATTTATTAAAACTCATACAGCTTCGTTAAAGTGTCAAATACGGATATTGGAAAGAGTGCCGGTGATTTGGTGTGAAAAACCACTGGCCATTCATACTTTACTTGCCGATAGCACGAATATTATGTTGCCGGAACTAATCACGG
Organism: Timema californicum; assembly: GCA_902141385.1. Taxonomy (NCBI): domain Eukaryota; kingdom Metazoa; phylum Arthropoda; class Insecta; order Phasmatodea; family Timematidae; genus Timema; species Timema californicum. The sequence continues at coordinate 315 of CABFOW010002859.1, read as the reverse complement.
CACTGCAGTGTTTAATTATTTTTGATTGTATATTAAAATAAATCACACATGCCACGTTGATTGGTAGGAAATAATAGTTTGATAAAATTATTTATAACATTTAATTACCGATATTAAATAATATCTCTCACAAGGCACATTTTCAATATTTATTGGCATTTTATTTTGAACATTTCTTGAGAATATGTACGCTTAATATCATTTTACAAATATATTTTAGTACAATATCACTCGCATTCTTATCTTTATAAATCCGGTGCTTAAAATTACACAAAAACACATCCTTCTATAACATTCCACAAATAAGTGTTCCCC